>WUAW01009638.1:1490-11734 GCA_017165845.1 Thaumetopoea pityocampa
TAGTTTTATTTTAGCATTTCGTATTAGCTTATTGTGATGTTTGATATGTAAATTTAGTATTGTACTGTATATCAGACGATAATTGTGAACAATATTGAAACATTATTGTATCATAATGGCGGTTATTAGAACAGAGATCAGGATGTATCTTCAGTCCTCCTTGATTGATTTTGATGAAACATATTGCAATATTTATGTTAGAATGGTACTGACAATATACATGGCAATAATGTTACGTGAAGCTCGAACAAACACACAAACGGACCCATAGAAAATAAAAGATGCTTTCTGTTATAGAAGCTCTTAATTAATCGATCTGGCTTAGATTTTTGAAATTTATATTAAAATTTTTAATGTACATTAAAACTCTTTAATGTACAGATATTTAATGATATTTTACAATTTTATTATACTCGTAGTACAGAAATTTTATATTATTATTTTAGAGTACTTAGGCGTAATTTCATGTAAAGCAATCAATGAAATAAAACATTCTTCATAGAAACTTTTCTCGCCTTGGCTCCTTTAGAGGTAGAATTTATAAGAATTGAGATTAAACTCATATTTTATCCTATCCTTATTCAATTTCTTACAATCCCAACTCTCCTGTTCATTATTGGGAGCGCTTTAAATTTTATGTACCCAAGAGTGAACCTTGTCGTAATATCTCTTTCCTTCTTTTATGCACTCTGACATAGTTCAACTCAAGTCACGTGTTACAACGGATTTTTAGCATGCCAACGGTATAATTATAAAATTCTCTTCATGATTTTGTGCATCGACGGCGGTCAGAGAACATTTTCTGTCGACATTATTAAGCAAGCTCGTTTATTATATACTGTTTATAAATGTATATAAAAATTTATATAAAAATTCTAATAACCACTAGTACTTGAGCTTTTGTACCTTAACATCGGCTACTAAAACAGGGATCAAGCTGTATATTTAATTCTATGGGACCGATTTTGATGAAACAGGCCGCAGTATTTAAATCGGAATAATATCTTCAAGACTGTAACAGTTTAACGTTATGGTTTTTATGTAAAACTCGAAAAAACAAACAAATAAATAAATAAAAATAGATGGATTTCGTTTCAGAAGCCCTTAATTAGTTGATCTGAGTAGTTTGTTCTTAAATATCTTTGATTTTTGAAAATTTGACTTTTAACAATTTTATAATAGTATAGACTAGCTTTTGCTCGCGACTTCGCCGATGTGAATGTCGATTTTCCGCTACTTGGGAATCCCGACAGAATCATAGATTTATATAAAAAGCCACTGAACAACTTTTACTTGACCTTACGTACCTTAAGGGCGGCTACTAAAACAGGAGTCAAGCTGTATCTTCAATTCTACTGGACCGATTTGATGTAACATGCCGCTGTATTTAAGCCGGAATGGTACCTTTAAGATTTTAATAGCATAACCAAAATCTACCCTCTGATTTTTGCGTGAAGCAAGAACAAATAAACATTGGCGGATTTGGTTTCAGAAGCCCTTAATTAGGCGATCTGAGTAGTTTGTTTTTAAATATTTTTGATTTTTGAAAATTCGACACATCAATTTTATAATTGTTTTGTATATACAATAAAATAATTAAGAATTACGAGTACATAACTGTGTAGATGATATAAGGAGCTCATTCTTCAAATTTTCTTTCTAACTTAAGTCGTTTTGTTTCTGCTTTAATGTTAATCAGCCATCTCTCTTTGTTCTATTTGCATTTTAAAAATAAATGCAAAATACTTCTTTATATTCATCGTGCGCAATTAAGGCTGCGAAAGGGGTCAGAACGCTTCGATGACCATTATTTTTCAGTTGATTACCTGCCAGAGGTGTCCTCATACAGTGAATGTTTAATGAAGCTTGTCAGTCATAGACTGCTCTATACTTGCACACCCCTGTCGTCTATTCATGGATGTCCCAGGAATAGTATCGTTTACGCACCAAATACTAGGGGGCTCTTTATTTAGATATTGTCTAACATTTACTGCCTTGGATACTAGGGTATTTTATTTTAATTTTTCTGGATAATAAAATTTAATTTGATGACTGAAAAGAAATATCTAAACTAGATTTTACCTGCGGCTCCGCCCGCGTGAATGTCGGCTCCCGCTACAACAGAAAGCTCAAAACAATCACAGAGTTATTGGGTACAAAAAACCTTAGAATCACTTTTATTTGAACTCTTGTTAGCTGTATCTTCAATTATACTTGACCGATTTTGATGAAACATACCGCAATATTTAAGTCGGAATAGTACATTTAAGACTGTAATAGTGTGACCAAAATTTACCTGTTGGTTTTTGCGTGAAGCTCGAATAAATATACAAACAAACAAACATCGAAGGATTTGGTTTCAGAAGTCCCTAATTAGTCGATCTGCGTAGTATTTCTTTTAAATATCTTTAATTTACTAACTATTGACATTTAGCAATTTTATAATAGAATAGACACCATTTTTTTTTAACAATATGCTACTATAAAGGAACCGATGGACGCTGGGGTCTTAAAATGCTGGAGTGGCGACCCCGAACCGGAAAGCGTAATGCGGGTAGACCCCCGACTAGGTGGACCGATGACCAGGTGAAAGTCACGGGCAGTCGGTGGATGCAGGCGGCCCAATTTCAATCTCAATGTGGCGATCATTGGAGAGGGCCTATGTCCAGCAGTGGACGTCTGTGGGCTGATGATGATGATAATAAGGGAACCTTTATAATTTCTCCATGTCCATCTATTTTTCTGTCTGTCTTCTGTATATTATCCAATTCAAAACTTTCAATTAGTGTTCATCATAATCCATCTACCACCATTGCAGGACAGAAGACTCATCTCAGACTGAGTAGTGTTAGGCTATATTCACGACGCTAACCTAACGCGGGTTGGCAATATTCTTATTAATACTTACACTGTGGAATTTATTTGTAGAATTTTTTTATTTTTGAATTGATTTTTTTTTTTTATTTTACACTCGCCACAAAAATGTGTTATGAAACAATAAAAATAAATTAAAGCTACATGAAAAGTGGCGACGAAAAAAATTTGTTTGATTACACCCTAGAGTGAAATATTCAAAATTATGTAGAGTACAAAACTCAGCGTCGCGCGCGGCTCGGCGCGCCCGCGTCTTATTAAATTATTACCTTTGTTTGCTCGCCTGTATGAACTGTATATATCTGATGACGTTTTTTTTATCTCTTGCTATTTATTGTGAAACGCTATTGCTNGGGTCAGCGACCCCGGCCTCCCGAGCTACTACTGTCTCTTCCTACTCCTTCCGAGATAGTAGCATCCTATACCCGATATTCCTTTTCCCAAATTCTATTATATATTCCTTGCTCAATACACCTTTCCTACCTCAACCTCTTTCCTANTAAGTATACGGATAAGCGACCCCGGCCCCCCGAGCTACTACTGTCTCTTCCTACTCCTTCCGAGATAGTAGCATCCTATACCCGATATTCCTTTACCCAAATTCTATTATATATTCCTTGCTCAATACACCTTTCCTACCTCAACCTCTTTCCTTTCTTTCCTTTTCGTGGGAACGCAATTAGGCACTTAAACATTTTAGGACCACAAAAATGGCGGCGTCGTGGTTCGCCACCCGACACGTCTCGTTTCCCGCGAGGGCGACAAGTGGGCTACTGATAGCCACTTTGCTCGTAGCAAGTTAAAGAAGTGGTTTCTGCCTACCCCAATTCTTCGGTAGTATAGTGGTCAGTATACCCGCCTGTTACGCGGGAGACCGGGGTTCGATTCCCCGCCGGAGAGCCAGGGAAAAGGCGTGAGTGTATGTATGTATCTATGCTATTTGCTATATATATGCTATATATTGTGAAATGACATATCTTGTTGATTATTGTAAAAATATGTAAATTTTCATCACAAGAATACTTTTACAATTATTTCTGAAATATTTGAACGACGAATTTGTCAAATATAGTAAATCTGAATTTAATTTATAGCCTATATTTTAGCAAATAAAACGTTCATTAATTCAATATACTTTACTTGTACCTTTCAATTTCGTTGTCCCAGTCATCCCGTCGTGAGCAGACTATAATGGTACGAGTAGTAATTCTGCTGTAACAAAACATAACTAAATTTAGTCTCTCTCTATTTTTATCTAATGTCAAACGCCAAAACGAGATAGCGACTATTTTGCTGCTCTGAATTCCGTTTAGACATGTCAAAATTAAAAGATTTCGGAAGACGCGATCTCGGAAGACACGAACTAAAGTTACGCAAAAAGGCAACATTTTTTTTTAACCCTTTAATAGAAATGTAGGTACTCGCTATAAATGTTTGCCATCTCGTTTTGGCGTTTGACATTATAAACGGATTGGGAGGGACTAAATTTAGTTATGTTTTGTTACAACAGAATTGGAACCGATATCATTTATGAACATATATACATACATATATTATAATGTGATAGTTTTGCCATTCTACAAGATTTGTACATTTATCCGGGATAAAAGATAATAATAATAATAATTGTTTATTTTTCTCCACAATGTATTACAATTGATTTGTTATAATAATAACAATATTTCTTGTGTAGTGGAGACTGGAGCCTGCACTAGCTAAAGATGCTTTGGAGGAGATGCTGTAGATCTGGTTAAGATGACCGATTGTCATCTGACGTCATCTTTGTAACACTGTAACGGTTATTGTTGTCGAGATACCAAACGGAAGCTGTAGTAATGTTAGCGCACCGGCCGGTTATCGAATTTGAGACTTTCCGAATCTCGGATTTGGGACGCGGCCTTATCCAATTACCTTGACTCAGATATTGAGACATCTCAGACATCAGACTTTTTACGAGGCAGCCCTAAGATGAGGAAATTATATTTCTATGAAATCACTCAACTCAGAATAGATTAGAACCGAGTACTCCCTATTGCGCAAAATATAAAAAAAAAGAACTGTACTGCTGTACATTGGGCGGTCTCATTGCAACATTCAATCTCTTCCATATAACATTTGGATGGATAAAACCTTTTAAAGTACCTCACTTTCTATTTCTAATATTTTGTCTTTGAAAAATTTGTTATTTTGATGTGAAATAGAGATTAATCTATTCAAGTTGTGCCATTCTATCAAGAACTGTGACTTTTTCATTACTATCTGTTATCTAACAACAGTGTTGATTTATAACATTCGTTATCAGAGTTTACTTCTGTAAGCTTCCACACTGAGAAGTTTTTATACATATTTTTACATATATCACGGCTAATGTTTGACAGCATAACGATATAGTAATAATACTAGATCAGTTACTACACGGAGAAGACATCAGACAGACAGACTCAGTACGAAGGAGGATTAGGTACTTTCCAATTTTCAGGGCGAGCACACTCTACTTTGTAAACACACAAAAACACATACGCACGTACGCACGCACGCACACACACATATATATACCTACGCTACGCGACCCATTCGGTTGGGCTAACACAGTACTTGTCACATGCGCAACGCGCTTTGGTGTTCGTGTACTGTTTCAATCAATGAACATTTGTATCATGATGGATGAGAAAGAATCGAGCGATTCTGAAACGGACTAAGAAAAGAAACTCTAACGGGTGAAGACACGATTCATATTAGCCTGCACGCACAGAGCGAGGTACATGTAGATTAGTATTATTAAGTACACAGCACTGTGTGAACTAAAATATGCTTTTTTGCATCGACCCCAAAGTCGCTATTTAATTAAATTTCTTCGCGGAGTGGATTTTCCGGTCTCTTTCATCTGTGCTATTTCTCATACTATAAACTATTTACATTCTATGCACGCAGTGAAGTGAAAAGTATTCCATCCATATACAGGCCCTAGTTAAAATATTTAATTGTGAATTTGCCATCATAAATTCTTCATTAGTGCCGTATAGTATTTATACTTATTTTGTAATTATAATACATTAGTGATCTTGTGGTACCAGATACGGCTTGCATTCCAAAAGATCGTGGTTTCGTATGCCGATCCCGTATTACTGAGTTAATTTTAATTAACATACGATCTATATTGTAGACATCAATGTACTTAAGGGAGAAGGAAAACTTCATGAGGAAACCTGCATGCCCGCATGGATGTGACCAACGCGCACTAGACCAGCGTGGTAGACTACGGCCTAATCCCTCTCCTGATTGGGGGAGGTTCGTGCCCCTGTATTAGGAACAAATATGGACTGAAGATAATAGTAATTATAGTAAAAAACTTCACATCTTTATTGATGCAATTTTTATTTTCCAAATATTATTTATTCCATCCATTCAGATTAATTTTATATTATACTAGCTGCCGCCCGCGACTGTATCCGCATTGATTTTGGAATAAATATTTTTTTCCTGTAGCAGGATGAACAATATAGAAATTAATGCGCTGTAGTGGCATTTGGTGGTGAATTAAAGTTAAATGTATAGCATAAAATCGTAATCCATAAAAAACATTCAGTTGTCGTACGTTTCACAATGATTTCATATAATCAATCTCATATACTTCTATATATACCAACATCCATTTTTATAAATATAGAGGTAGATGGGCATTTTTTCAGGTGTTCAGTTTATTTTTTACTTTGTATATTTAATTTGGTTTCTTAATTAACTCTATTTGTTTTGCTTGTCCTGAATAAATGTATTTTCTTTCTTTGTTTCTTTCATTTTCTTGTGAATTAGCTCAATCCTAGGATTCGTATATTGACATAAAATACCCCTTCTTAAAGTCGTTCATACAAGACTAGCAGTACACGTAACTATCTATAATCGGGCCATTACAATGCTCTTTGGCTCTACGTGGAACACTTCTGGCCCATTATCCATTTGTAGCAGAAAATTGAATACGCTAACATTCCAAGTTTAGAAGGCTTTATGTTATAATTTAAGTATCTCAATAACACTTAAGCTCTTATTGCATTTGCTCAAACACTGAAATGGCCTCACGATGTTCCATTTGTAATTTTGAAAAATCCAACTACTGGTTAAAATATATAAATTTACTAAGTTATGCCCACGTCTTCGTGCGCATAAATAACTGTTTGTTTCCACACTAAATTCAAAATCAGTTTTAGTTGACCTCTCGTACGGTGGCTCTTAAAATAGGAGGTCAAGCTGTATCTTCAATTCAATTTTCTTGAAACATACTGCAGTATTTAGGTTGGAATACATACTTTTAAGACTGAAACAGTATGACCAAAATCTACCAGTCAATTTTTGCTTTGCTTTGAGAAGCTCGAACAAACTAATAAACAGATGATTAACCAATAAACCAAAATGATTTTGATGAATGGATGATTTAGACTTCAGAAGTTCCTTAATTAGTCGATTTCAGTTAATTTTTTTATATCTTTAATGTACATACAATGACGTTTTACAATTTTATAATAGTACTAGCTTTTGCCCGAGCCTCCGACCGCATGAATGTCTGTTTTCCGCTACATGGGAAATCCCTAAACAACCATGGATTTATATAAAAGCCTTAAAACTACTTTTACTTGAACTCTTGTACCTTAACGGCGACTACTAAAATATGGATCAAGCTGTATCTTTAAATCTACGAGACCACTTTTCATGAAACATGCTGCAGTATTTAAGTCAGAATAGTACTTTTAAGACTGTAATAGTTTGACTAAAATCTAGGAGTTGGTTTTTCCGTGAAGATCGAACAAACTAAAAAACAAACAAACATCGACGGATTTGGTTTCAGAATCCCTTAACTAGTCGATCTGAGTAGTTTGTTTTAAGTATCTTTTTATTCCAAAATTTGACATTTAACAATATTATAATAGTATATTAGTATAATAGTATATTAAAATAATTATAATAGTATATTATTATTTTATAGTAGTAGATTATTTCCTATTAAACAACCCGCCTGTACGCTTGCAAACACTTATATCAACATGTGTTTTATAACAATAAAATTGACATTTATTGCAAATTGATTGAAGTATTTCATAACACTTCGCTATGTGCGTGGAACAGTATTCTGAATATAACAGTTAAAAAAAATGTTTCACTCACAAAGGCTTCAAACATCTTTTATTAATAAAGAATTTTAGCGAAAAAATAAAAACATATTACACGAGTGAGCACTGCAAAGAACGCTCTTTCGCTCGAACAAACACCCCATACTTCTATTCCGCCCAATATTCATAGCTGTTGTGCTCAAAACGGCATACCATTATGAACAGCCAATTCAGCCTCATTTAACGCAAATTATTCTACTTTTAAACGCCCGAAAAAGTTCGTTAACTGCAAAACATTTCTCACTTTTAATTTTTTCGGTATTTCCTTCGTATCTTTTTTTAAAGGAAACTTTTTGCCCGCGGCTCCTTCCGCGTGAATTTCAGTTTTTCACTACATGGGAAATTCTAAAGCAATCATAGATTTATATGAAAAGTCTAAAAAACCACTTTATCTCGGATCAACCTGTATCTTCAGTTTTACTGGATCAACTTTAATAAAATATACCGCAGTATTTAAGCCGGAATAGTATATTTAAGAATGTAATAGTTTGATCAAAATCTACTCCCTGAATTTTGCGTGAAGCTCGAGCAAACAAACAAATATCGACGGATTTAGTTTCAGAAGCCTTTTTATTAGTTGATCTGAGTAGTTTTTTTTAAATATCTTTAATCGTTACTTATCCCTTGAGATTATTTCATTAAAATGTTCTCATGTTGATTTTTTTTTGTTCTTACATCAAAGCATAGGTCCCCAAACTTATTTGTAACCATTTTGATAACCCATCTAAAACACAGACGCTGTAAAAATTTCTTAACCACAACTTGCTGATTGAACTGGGTTATGAATACCTCATCAGGTCGCTAATCTATTACTTAATTGTCAATCTGAATAGTTGCAAGTGGCTTCACAGTCTGTACCGAAGGTGTCAGGTCTGATTACCGGTTGGACAAAATTTAGTTTTTAGAGTTCGTTGGAAAACAAAGGCGAACAGATACTAATCGTTGGACTGGATTTAGATCAGAGATCCCCAAACTTTTGGGTCTTGTAAACCACATGCCATGTTCTCTGGTTTACCTTACCTAGCTAATACTGCTAATTCATTAACTCAGTGTGTTTTTGACAGCTGGCGCGGACCCCTTGCAGGTTATCGTCGACCCCTAGGGGTCAGTATAGACCACTTTGGGTATCAATGATTTAGCTGGTTCTCACTGTATCCGTTAAGAAAATAGAGTGCCTATTATTATGCAGCACAGTAATTTACAGCCAAATCAGTTTTGGAGACTTTTTTGCTTTTGTAATAGTGATGATCTGCAAATAAATAAATAAATGTGTTTTTATAGCTGCTTTTTATTTTTAAAAGAAGGTACTTAATATTACACATATTAAACCTAATTTAATACGTATAACTAAATTCTAACGCTACTTATAAGCGACTGATGTGAGTGCGAGGCACGCGGTAGCTAGTGCAAACTGGTTTATTCCGGTTTTAGTCACTGTGTATACAAACACGACTACAACAGCAAAAACGTCTCTAAACTAATTTATCTGTAATGAATAATTAATATTAATATAATACATATTATTTTTCCGTGGGAACGCAATGAGGAACTTTAATCAGTTTTGAACTTTATAAATGGCAGCGTCGTGGTTCGCCACCCGACACGTCTCGTTTCCCGCGAGGGCGAAAAGTGGGCCACGGATATGGGCACTAGTTTGTTGAGAAGTGCAAGTGGAAAGAAGTGGTCTCTGCCTACCTTAATTCTGTATACCGTCCGGTCGCGCGGGAGATCAGTGTTCGATTCCCCGCCAGAGAACCAGGGAAAAAGATGTGACTGTATGAATGTATTAATTAATATAATTAAATTTTTATTTTTATATTTTAATGTTATATTTATATTTTTGAAATTTACATAATTGACCTTACATAATTAATTAGTTGACATATAAAAGCCAATGATTTGTGTACCTATTAAGGCTGCTAGCTCAAAATGACAAAGGAGCTGACAGGCAATGTGGGTCTGATGTAAATATGTATAATTATGGTAATAACAATATAATAGCTTTATAATATTTAATGATGTTTGAAAATATTTGTACGCCACTGCATGTTGGCATAACATGGCGAACTTCAAAACATAATCCATCTTGTTCTTACTATCGATGTTAAGCAAATAATAATTGAATTGCCTTATGAGGAAGCTCAAAGTCACTCAACGTGCTATGGAGCTCTCTCCATACACCAAACACCGGGAAACACCAAGCATAGCTCT
>WUAW01009642.1:0-12053 GCA_017165845.1 Thaumetopoea pityocampa
AATAAGTACGTACCTATAAAATATGAAGAATATTAATGTATTTCTGCTAACCGTGCACTGTGACAATCCAAAAATGTCTCCAAGCCGATTTGGCTGTAGTATTTTGATTTTTCCATGGCTCAACAACCATTCAAAAATGGCGTACTTCTCAAAAGTGTTGCCTATGCAAGACCAACTCGAGACACACACACCGTCTTGGTCTTGTACCGGTAAATCAGGTTTTATTATTGATATTGTTTTAACATACCCAGTACACTTATTACAAGAGTCTCGCAAACCGTGCGAGACTTAAGAAACTACTTATCAAACTAAGTTCTCTTCTTATCAAGGGACAAAGTGGGGCCGTTTATTGTTCTATATAAAAATTATGTAAAACCTGTGCCTTCGCTATGTGATGGTGATGTTCCTGATGCACAGCTTATCTCCTATCTCGGTATCGTGTCTCTTTCTGACATGCATGCGAACCAAGATAGTTCAACACACAACTTCCCAGATACTTATAGCTCTCGATCTCCAGATTGATTGGAAAGTAGCATCTCCAGTCACACTTTTCTCCTCTTGTGTTTATATAGAAAATGTCAAGTTATAATACTTGACATTATCATCCGATATCATAAAACTGGGTGTTATTCGAGAGTCTATCGATCTAGAGTATCGGAGACTACATGAGACGTAATTTTCCTCAGAACCATCTACAAACTCTTGAAGCTATTTAAACCATCGTCTAAATTAAGTTTCTTAAAAGTAATAAAATGAAGCGAAATGATTAATAATTTGTATCTACTTCAACGATTTACCAGTCTTTGAAAATTAATTACACCTCTATAAAACCAATCTGACTTTGATATGAAAAGATTTGGAATCCAGTACATCTTAGTTCGTGATTTGGATTTCAAATGGATTAAACAATTTAAGTATTTTTTATACTAAATAAAACTCTTTTAAAATTCGTCAAGATACCTAATAGTTTTGTTACCAAAATGTAGTTTACTTTTTATCTTGTTTTAGTGCGAATGATACATTATTTACAACGCTCCGTTACGTGGGAAGATGCTAACATACAGACCAACATACTCGTATATGAAGAGACAGGTGAGAGGTTTTTTTTTAATTTTACTTGTATATGTACGAGTTTGTAATATAATGTCACGACAATATATCTCAGAAAGAGTAATCAGAACATTGAAATGCTTCACGAATCTAAAACGTCGGATTTTCACATATCACAAACGTAATAAGTGTTCAGCCTATTGCCGATACTATCGTGTGGTCTCCGTACTTCAGACAATAGTAGAACAGTGCTAAGTATTCCTTTCTCCTGTAGATATTTTCATTAGGAACGTTTTCATGCGTAGTGTCAGTTGGAATAGGCGCGTGCGCATAGTATTACTACAGTGGTCACGCTTGTCATCTGAAGGAATCGATTTAAAGGATTATCAATCATTTAATCAATTTTTTCACGAGATACTATTAACAAAAAAAAACAAGAAATTAAAATAAATTGGGTGTGTATATAAATTAAAATAAATGTATACAAACTTACACAATTCGTAAACACGGATTTAATACCTAAAGTATTCTCCGCCGGTCAACCTTTGGATAGTGTTGAGATAATAAAGTACGTGCAAAGAGAATGACAAGTATAAACATACCAAAGAACTATCATGTGAATAAAATCTATATTCTAATACATGTGTCTATATTTATATATACGCGTGTTAGAAATTATCATAGCGATGTAATTAAATTATAACCCATGATGACGTTGATGATGACGTCATCAGTTATAAATCGAAATGTGGCAGGCGTGGCAGTATCGAAAAAAGAAAGATATTCCGGCCAGACGGGTGCTATGTCTGGCGGGGCCTGCCACTGCCCCCAACGATAGATGTCGAGACGTTGTATAACTCACTATTAAACTTCATGCGCGTGATTCAGACTTCTAATGTCATTACATTATTTCTGCGCCATCTGTTGATGATGCGTTGTACTATTTAGTAAAGTAGGTCGCTACATTATAAGCTATTATAAGTTTGATATGATTAAATAAAATACGTGCTGTGCATCGTATGGGTACGGCATTGAAACGGGCGATTTTAGAACCTCAACCAACGATAAAAATTTATTCACAGCGATATAAAAGAAAGACTATATGAATTTATAATGCTTGCAATTTGTGAGGAACGTTTTTTTGCACGACTTGCACAGACTTGTGTCGATATAAAATGTCCACCACTTGAAAATAACATCACGTAAGTGGCCTCCATTTTCCTTTGGGAGATCGTACGTATTCGGTCATTGCACTATCTGCGTGTGGTATCAGTGGTATTTGCAGTTCCTTGTGTTCATATTTACTGTACATTGCTATCTGATATGTCTAGTTGCAGGCCATGTTTGACACATACATACAGACTACTTGAGACTTCGCTGAATGCTCCTTTCACCTTTGAAACATTCACTGGTTTTGAATTCCACACTTATTTTTCACCATATCACCCGTTTCAAGTTCTTTACCCACAATTTAATAACATGCGCCAACGAGACTGGAGCATGACTTACGAGATTGTAATTAATATGAAATATGCGCCACTTTGTTGCCTTGTTGTCGTTGTTTTTGTAAAATGCCTTCAGCATAAAGGCGTGTTGTTCACCGATCTACGACGAGTCCATTGAACACCGATATCAGAATCATTGCCAAATGTTCATTGTTCAAATGGTTATTCACTATGACACAACTTTCTAACGTAATTTATTATTGTAAGTTTACTAAATCGCCCGTTTCATTGCCACACCTATCAAAAACATGTAAATAACTAGCATTGTTATCAGATACTAAACGTTTATTTGTCGCGCATGAAATGTATCCAATAAATTATAAGCTACACGCATACAAACACGCTACGAATAGACATTTGGTGAATAACTTCAACAGCTCTAATATCATCCCCAGTCCATATTCAGCCCCACTACAGAGGCACGGACTTCCCCTCATAAGGAGAGAGATTAGGCCATAGTCTACCGCGCTGGCCTGGTGTCAATTATTAGACTTCAGACACCCATGCAGGTCTTCTCACGAAATTTTTCTTCTCCGTTGAATACATAGTGTCTACGATGTAGAACGTAGAGTTATTTCACACACTTCTATTCGATAAGTCACGTGTGACTTGGCGATTAAAAGTGTCATTCCAATACATTTTTTTCCTTTCTATTAGCGATAACGATTGTCGAATGTCAACTTGGCTAGGGGGGCAGGATCGAACCCACGACCTTTTAGATCGCAAGTCGTACTTAAAACTACTTGATCACAAATGTATTTCTAATATTAGTTTAAAATATCATTTTCAATATTTTTACATAACGAACCGAAAGAAAGTATAACTTTTAAACTGGGCAATAAATCGCTTCATCCCTTTAAAATGAAATCAGTCGTTAACAGAGGACAATATTATGTTAAAATATGAGCCATTTTCTATTAACTCGATCCAACTCAACCATAAAACGAATCTATTTAAGTAGTAACCCCTCATAAATCGTGGAAACTATTATATTTCCTTTTCAAAAGCATGACACAGTTTTGCTTTTAGGCACAGACAGTGCATTGAAAGAACAACGATCCGCCGCCCTGAGCGCCATATTTGGCAGAGAATCTTGGAACTTCAATTACAAGAACGAACCAGGTATTTATTTAGAGAGTATCTTTTCCCTGAAGTAGAAAATGTCAATATTGATTCAATTCATATAATCGAAAAACGTTGTGTAATCAATATTGTGCAGCGAATAAATCACGTACACAAGTATAAATCATTATGCAACATCAATAAATTAAGTTGGTATCTATTTTAAAATTTACAGAAATACAAATAAGCCACTTACTAGCTTACAAATAAATCAGGTTGAAGACATTTTTGCGTTTACATAATAGTGTTTACAGTGGCTACAGGTGGAATAAACCAGTTTGCGCTAGGTACCACGTGCCTCGCATTCTCGCATCGGTAGCTTATATGTAGCGTTAAAAGCTATTTATACATATTAAATTACGTTTAATATGTATAAGATTAAATACATATAATATATAATAAATGTTTATTTATTTATCTGATGACCGTACACAAACGCAAAAACATATCTCAGATGATTTGGCTGCAGCCAACATACGCTATGCACAGCGGCTGAAAGAGGGGCGTGACTTATTTTTTTTTATTTGTTAAGAACGACATTTTTTTTAATAATTAGAACTCACGCCCCGTGATGCAATGACATACTATATGTCTTAGCTTTGGTTTGGTAGGGCGCCGTTTTTTTTTTACAACTTATTTCAATATAAAAATAAGTTATAAAATAATGAATATTTTTATTTCAGATCAATTCAATAACCGATTATCGAATAATTTGTCTTGTTCAAGTAACAAATCTTACAAAACAGGAGTAAGACATTGCAGCCTAGGCCCTTCTATGTTCCCGTTCGTTCACAATTCAAGTAAGCTATTGTTATTAATATATGAATACTTAATGCATTATTTGATATTTCTTGTATAGGAAAAAAAGTCTAAAAGGAGTTGAAAAAATGGATGCCGTTCAAAAATCTAATTAAATATCTTAATTTCTTGCTTTGCTTTCGTTCTTCTAGTGTTATGACTAATTATCGGCAGCCTAAAGACATTCACCGTAGAATATATGATCTATAAGCCTTCCTCATTCATTGTCACACTGAACGGTTTTAAGCTTTTTACATTCCGTACTCACCACTCGAGAACAATTCTTCCCTAACGGTGATCATAACGGTGATCCGGTATTTGCAAGCTACGATTAACACTTCGTCTTTCCTTTTTGTTACTTGGTTCTCTTACGGATATACCCGTTTCTGATTTATTCATGCAAAGAAACAAATTGAATGAAAATGAGTCTATTTAATTAGTAAATAATTTATTAGTCTTTGTTGATAACGATTAATAAACATTAATAATTTAGTACATAAATCTATTTTAGTAAATTTTTCTGTTTTTTTAATAAAGTTGTTGGAAAATCATATAAACCATGAAAACCATTACATACTATTTATTGCTTTAAATCCTCAAGCCGCATATATTAACACACACGCTAAACTAGATACTACAGATTTTAATCATACTTTAATTTCCCGGCATTACCGCTTACTAGGACAATGGTCACAGAATTGCCATGATTCTGAACAGAATATTACCATTGTTGATTTTATTTTAATTAAAATGCTCCCAATATCTTGAGATCGTTCTCGAATATAATCCACCAATTTTGAGCCTCGTAAAGCGATGATGCTTAACGTCGGCAATAATCCTTTATCTTGAGTAAGATAAATTTTATCTGCGCTAATATTATAAATGCGAAAATTGTCTGTTTGTCAGTTTTTATTAATTTTTACTTATTTTTCAAAATTTCATATACTAATGATATATGGGCAGTTTTGACTCCTGGCGTATTTTCTACTGGTCGATCAGACCGAGTAGTACATGGTGCTGAATCAGAGGGTAAAAGTATCTAAAGAAACGTAAAGGAAGTACGCGACACAAACTATTTAAGCCCATAAAACACAAAGATATTACTTGCAAAAAAGACTAACTCAATAGAAATAAAATATAATACTCAATAGTAATTGCATTCTGAATTTATGAAGAGGATTCTGCCATTTCACACTAAAAAAGTTCAGGAACTTTAATTTTAAATGTACAACGCGTAGTAGACTTCCTGATTGCAAACGGGAATAAATTCCAAAGATGGAAAAATCGAACGGGGAAATAGGAGCAGATAAAACTAGATCTATTATAGGGATATATAAAGAATATTGCTTGAAAACGCACAAACTGAAATCGAAAAGTTAAACACTGAGGAGCATTAGAAGACTATGAGAGAATTATGAGTCGATTTGTTTGTTTGTAAGTTCTGAATTGAACCAGTAAACTGACTTTTTTTTAAATTGGCTGAGTTAATTCTAGTGTAATCTCAGAGCCTCTTCTATAGGTTTACGCTGACCATCATTGAATTCTTAGTCAGTAGGTGTCTGACATGCCCCATGTTTTGCTAAATGGTATAGATAAACTCAAACGATGAGTATAGGCTATGACTTATCACCGTGATCGTCATCGTAAATTTATTGCAGGCGACGTTACGGGTTACAACCAGTAATGTAATTAATATCGTAATAATTCAGTACAAATGTTTATTTGTACTGAAACGTTTTTCAATGACGTACACAAAGCTCTGTCACGAATCACATAAAACGATACGTCGCAATAAATTATCTTGTTTTTCAGAAATAAAATCTGTTCCATTACAAGACTTGAACGAAAAGGATCTCGTCAGACGATTCAGCAGCTACCCTGATAGTAAAAAGAACACGAATAACAAACTAAGCAATAGCTGCGAACCAAATAAAGAAATTAAAGATAGTTGTAACCAAAAAATACGGCTGCGTATAGGTTTGTCTTATCAATATTAAAAGCACATATGCAATTTTAGATATTTGGATGTCTATGACCGAGTTATGATGGTTTGAATGAGATATAAGATACTTTATTGAAATAACTCTTAAAAAAAGTAAGGTCGAAAATACTTGGGCAACAATGCTTCTGCTTTTTCTTAGTATTCAATTTATTATATCATTCTGTTCAAATCTATTTATTTTATTGATATATATTTTATATATATTAATAAATACTATCAACAAATTTGAACCGTGAACATTGTAAGGCTGAATTTTATGAGCAGTGACCGGCGTCTAGTATGCAAGCATTTATTTTATTATGATTACTGCTTACAAGGGAAAAGCTTTCGAAATAGATCATGCTTCCAATGTGTCTATAGTACATTTAATGCCTAAGGCGTTTTCTACCAATCTACCCATGGGTTTAAGGAGCCAACTTTCAAAAGGTCTAAATTTGTAATGTGCTAAATCTACTACCATAGGTCACACACATTTAAAGGTGAGAGTTTTTTATAATGTCCACTTTTAGCAGACATCGTGGAGATGTTTTATTATCATCATCATTAACCCATCTACTATGGAATTGCAGGATCCTAGCCTCCTCTCAGAATAAAAGGGTTATAGTCCATCATACTGGCCTAATGCGGGTTGGCAGACTTCATAGCCTGTCGTGATAATCTCTCAGGCATGTAGGTTTCCTTATGATATTTTCTTTCACCATTTGATTCTAAGGAGCTACATAGCATTAACATATTTGAAATCTATTTAGTAAAATAATGCTTTAATATGATATATATCATCAGTTTCATCATTCTGTTTGAAGACATTAATAGACATAGGTCAATAAATTCTTTGGGTAATTTTAATTATCACAAAGCCTTCTCTTGGCCCATAGACAATTGTCTACCATCACTTTTTGTTTCGGTTTCTGGTCACTACTCGCAAAGCTTTTCAATCTTTACCTGCCCATTGAATTGACATCCACAATAATAAACCACAAAAGCGTATGTGTGTCTTGCGGTCTGTCTGTCTGCTTCATGACTTAACTGGTGATTCAATTATATTAAAATTAGGAAGGGAGATAACTCTGACACCAAAGACGGACTTATCTATGAATCATCATCACAAAGTTATTGCGAGGGTAGCTACAGGTTTCAACTAGTCTTATGATTAATATTGTACTTATGTAAAACTTGCAGACACAACACAAAGGAATGTTCAGAACATCGATGCGACAAGGAAGCATGACGTTACTACAGTAGAAACAAGTACAGGTACACTCCAACTACGTTTCATTTTATACGGTCAATAAGTAATCTGCTTCTTCAGCTTTAGCATTATTGCGAATTAAATCAGGGTGTAAGTTGAGTTAGGGTACTAACTGATTTTCGTCATCATCGTAAAGGATGTACGAGGTTGCAATCCCTACGAGGACTAATGTCATTATGTCATAATGGTTACTGTTTAACGTATCCGTGAAACAAAGGAGTTCAGATCTAAGCTAAATGTTAGAATGGTTACTCTATCTAACACTCAATCATTGTAAACGCAGCTTAATTCACAAATCGTCTCGAATGTTGACCACTGTGCTGCGATCTCTTTCATCGTGTGTTTTTTTTATTAATAAGCAACTAAAATACTTTTTTTATTATTGATAAGTTATATAAAACCACACTGGTATTATATAATACCAAAGATATCGATAAGGCAGTATAATCCCAATTAATATATTCACTGCGTGACACTGGAATGGGAGTGGGACGATACGGTTGCAAAAGTCCACTCGTATCCGAGCGACTAAATTTAACAAAAAATATTTTGGTTCCCGAGGTTTGTTTTTACTCAAATTTATAATACGTTATAAATGATCTGATTTCACTACAAAAGGATTAATACGTTGCTTTTTGAATTATGTAAATATCATTTTTGACTGCACGGATGGCGCAGTGGTTTAAGCATCCACTGCGCTGTCGAGTGTTGTGGGTTCAACCCCACACGGGATAACAACTTTGTGTGAACCACAAATTGTTGTTCTGAGTCTAGGTGTTCTGTGTTCCCGTTATTTGAATGTTTGTAAAGTCCCCGCGACACAGGAATAAATCCAAAAAAAAATTTTAGTTTGGATTTTATGAGCTCTTACAACCCAAACCCTAGTAAATTCGTCAAATTCGTGCGATTATATTCGCATAGGCACTTTTTTTTCGTCCGCCAGTGAATAAGTTAAAATTTTCTAAAACTTTTCAATGTACAAATTTGGCTCAATTACAGTTTTGATACAGTATATACTTTTATCTTAAAATAATAATAAATCGTTAAATATTTTAAGCAACTATTATTTAAGATTTTTCTTTCACTCTGTAATTGGAGTAACTTTTTCCTTAAATTTCCTGCTACTATTATTTATTTCCTCTTTTATTACATTACCTACAGATTCAGATGACCTACCATTTCCTACAATAATCGTTGCAAGATCTCACATTATTAACCCAAATTGCTTAACCAATACTGCTAAAGATGCTTATACGCAATTTTATGTCAATTATCATAATGCAGGTATGTATCATTCATTGCATGAGATAAATGAATGAGCCTCAGGAATGAAGTGAATGAACCATATATACAAAGAGCGATTTTGAAGAAGTGGTCAAAAAAGCAGGGTCGTTACCAGTGAACCAATCAGTCGTTAAACATTATTACCTGTGTCATAAATATTTATCTACTTAAGTATTTGATCTATCTATACTATTAAAATATTGGTAAATATCAAATTTTGTAAATCTACAATATTTAAAAAAAAATACTGTGTTGTTTGTTAGAGCTTCATGCAAAACCAGTGAGTAGATTTTCATCAAACTCTTACAGCACTTAAATACTGCAGCATATTTCATCAAAATCGGTGCAGTAAAGTTGAAGATACTGCTTGATCCCTCTTTTAGTACCGCTGTTAATGTACGAGAGCTCAAGTGAAAGTAGTTCTGAGGTTTTTATATAAATCTAATATTGTTTCGGGATTTCCCATGTAGCGAAAACCCAACATTCATGCGGGCAGAGCCGCGGGAAAAAACTATCTACTTATAACTGCATCAACTAGTTATCCACAATCTTAATTAATTCATTTGTCCAGCAAGTTGGAGGTAGAGCCACATCACGCTATTCGGTTCGAGTTCACTATTACAGCTCTTTGAAGATATAAAGTTCGTCGGTACTGGTGCCGATTCTCTTGTAACAGAACTCAACTAAATTTGGTCCCTCCCTATCTTCTTTCTAATGTCAAACGCCAAAAAGCTACAATTTTAGTGCTGTCAGTTTCGTTTAGTAACGTCAAAATTAAATTATTTAGGCGCGATTTCGGAACACACGGACTAAAGATGCGCAAAAACGCAATATTTATTTGAACAGTTTGACAACAACATAGGTCGGGGCTCGCTATAAATGTTTTTTATCTCGTTTTCGAGATTAACATTAGAAAAAGATAGAGAGGGACAAAATTTAGTTTAGTTCTGTACAATAGATTCGGTACCACTATCTATACTATCATCGTCATCACCAGCCCGTGGAAGTCCACTGCTGGACATGGCCTTAAATCAGACGGATTTACCATAACCTCTAACCAACTCATAACCTCACTTGTCAGACGTCTTGGAGATCGCAGTAGATTTTGATTGAATAACAGGATAATACTGCTGTTCATTATCCCGATACATCCTTTAACTGGTCCTCACAACATCCATAGGAAGATATGAAGTGATTCTATTATTGTGTCGGTTACACATAAGATTTCTTTTTATTACTCTTTGAATAAATGAACTTAACATTACAGAAACTAACGTAAGCATTTGTCCTTTACAAGAGAACAGTTTTGCAACGTCTACTGGAGACATACCTTCATACAGATCTGGTTGTACCAGTGCTGGTGTGTAGTTTCTATGTTCTATGCCTGTTTAGACTTCTGGATACAGTTTTGCATCATCTTTTGTGGTTATATCTCTAAATGTGAAATTAAGCTGTGTGTGGCCGCAAATTTTTCGACACCAATATTTGTCTTTTCTCTTTTTAATTGGTCTTATGGGCGTAGTAAAATGAAATAATTAAAGATTTGCAAAATATTATATTCATCATCATCGTCATTACCCTGTGGTAGTCCACTGCTGTAGATGGGCCTCCTCTTTAAGGTTAAAGGATTCTCGATAATTTCCACGCTTGGCGGCCATATGGCGGTAGGTGGTCGCAGTGGATTTTAATTGAATAACAGTATAACGCTGCTGTCTTTATTCAGTTAAATCCCCTAGCTGATTATCAGAGCATCTACGGGAAGAAATGGAGTGACGCTATTATTATATCGGTGCCACATAACAATAAATTACACTCCTATATCCACTCGGAAAGTTATATTTACATCCCATTTCTAGCACAGTTCAAACAAAATGAAAACACAACAAGTGTGAAAAGCCATGATTTTATAAACTATATCTCAAGAAAAGATACTGATTGACATAATAATTAGAAGTGTTATGAAACATTCCTGAAGCTCAACAAGCACGCTACTGATGAACAACTAACACCCCAACTTGCATTAAAAAATGTGATAATCGTCTATATATGGACACGGCCCTCTGGTTAACTATCAAATATTCTAAACATTGCGTTCACAAATTGTGAGGTCTTAATCCTGCCTCTTCCGAACTGACTTCTTGACTGACTGTCACAGGTTTGCCATCACGTCATGCTGTTTATGCTGTCAGGTTACTCGCTTCCTCGAGTTGACTCCTAGAAAAGCAACGTCAGCCTTTACGTTGTAATTTCAACATTTTGCGCTTAACTTAGATTTCGGTTAGATATATGTATGTATGGTCTGATTACAACCAGTGTCCAACAACCTCATAAAAAAGCAACCATAATAACGACTTAACACAATATTTTAATATAAAGCACATTAGGTAAGGTGTTTTAATTCATTTTTATTATTTGCAGTCAATTCATGTTACGCGACGGACGCCCAAGTCCAGTATTCAATGTTTCATAAAATAAGAATGTTGAGGTCTAGTATTAAGTCTAGAACATCGAAGCGCACCCATGTTGGTAAGTTTTAATAAAATACATTAAGCAGCAGAAAGAAAGAAAAAAATGAAAGAAAATAATAAATAAAAGAAAGAAAATTTATTTGATGCCGTTAATAAGTTATTCTGTACCAAATTAAACCCAACTCATCACGATATCCGATATAGTATACCCGACGCTAGTATATATAGCAGATTTACCAACGGTACAGAATACCTCACATTAAGAAATATCATTCTGTTAAGACATTTAAATACATAACGGCTCTCGCCACGACATAATCAGTGCAACAACCTATGTAATTGCACCTGTTTGACTTTCCATTTGCATATGACATTGATTCTAAACGCAGCCACTGATATGAACCAGATACAAAATAAGGTCGAGGTGTAAAATGTATAAAAAGAACAGAGGTGTCTGGTGGCAATAATAGTGCCCCTTCATCTTCTCTCGGTACACTAGAATTGACGACACTAGAATTGAGAGATTATTCTGCATCATTATCCTATTAGATCAGGGAGTACTTAGTCTTACTTAA
>WUAW01009642.1:21565-43971 GCA_017165845.1 Thaumetopoea pityocampa
CACGGGAGACTCGACGGGGGTCTACGTTGGCGTACGCAAATTTCCATAGATCTAATCTTCACATTTTTTGCCGAGTTTTGGGAATATGGTAAAAATATAGCTGCAGGGGGTCCACCGGAACTAACTAAATTTTGAAAGTGGTCTATGAAAAAGAAAGTCTGGGAACCTCTGATCTATACATATAATCGTTGATGTGTCTGTTAATGTTTGTCTAACCTCTAAGGACGCGTCCGATTGGGGTCAATATATTATTTGTCAAGACGATCTTTCATAACAATGGCTGAAAGTGGCAATGTACTTGTTTTTAACAAACTTTATATTTATGTAATATGACTAGTATTCTTAACCAACTTTTTCCTGCGACTTTGCCTGCGTGAATGTCAGTTTTTCGCTACATGGGAAATCTCGACATAGTCATACATTTATATAAAAAGCCTAAGAACCACTTTTACTTGACTCCTGTTACCTTCTGTAACAGGGATCAAGCTGAAACTTCAATTCTACAAGACCGATTTTGATAAAACATGCCGCAGTATTTAAGTCGAAATAATACCTTTAAGATTGTAATAGTTTAACCAAAATCTACCCTCTGAAATTTGCAAGAAGCCCGAACAGACAAACAAATAAACAAACATCGACGGATTTAGTTTCAGAAGACCTAAATTAGTCGATCTAAGTACTATGTTTTTAAATAGCTTTGATATTTGAAAATTTGACATGTAACAATTTTATAATAGTTATAGATATTATCCAATAGATGGCGCTGTTATAGAATTATTACAGTGGGATACAGCTAGTTTTTTTATCACCACAATCATCAGCGCGTGTAAGTCCAGTGCTGCACATGGCCTACTCCTTAAAAAGGAATAATTTGCCATAATCTCCACGCTTGGCAAGCGTCTTGGTGATCGCAGTAGTTATAGATTGAATAACAGCATAACGCTGATATCCTGTCATTATTCTGGTACATCCCTCAGCTACAATACAACTACGGGCGACTACTCAGGACAACTACGGGCTGAAATGATGATGATGATGATGATCCCTCAGCTGGTTCTCACAGCATCCATGGGAAGAGATGGAAGTGAAGCTATTATAATGGCGGCGCCACGCGGCCAGTTTCTTATAAAATAGGAATTTTCACAGAAATCACTCCGATTTTCACAACAACGAGCACCAACACGTTCCTGCCGACTGAATCTAAATCAATCGGAGTGTCTACGTGTAAGCCGAAAGGAGACTCCGACAAGGATATTGATGTGGAGGTCCAGTACAGCAAGCATAATGAGTTAAAGGGTGAGCCAACAGCCTCACATTAAGGTTTCTATACGTCTCTACAGCGATACAATACATACATGCATACACTCACGCCGATATCCCATAAGGATAAGCAAAGACCATAGCACATACTACATACATACATACAGTCACGCCCCTTCCCATTGGGGTAGGTAGAGACCACTTTTTTACACCTGCTACGGTCATTTAATGTAGCAAAGTGGCTATCCGCAGCTCACATTTCGCCTTTTATTTAAAACTTCATTTTAAAATTCGCATTGTAAAATGCATTATAATTTAGTAAAATGTAGTATCTGTGTTACGTCAGGGAGTACTCAGTCTTTTAGCCTGTCCGGCAAATAGACTTAAGTATACGAGTAAGCGACCCTGGCCCCCTGAGCTACTACTGTCTCTTCTTATTTCTTCAGAAATAGTAGTATTCTATATCCTATAGTCCTGTTCCTAAATTCCATATTCCTTGCTCAATACACCTTTCCTACCTCATCCACTTTCTTTTCCTCTCCACTAAGTCGTGGGAACGCAATAAGGAACTTTAATCACTTTCGAACCTCATAAAATGGCGGCGTCGTGGTTCGCCACCCGACACGTCTCATTTCCCGCTGTGGCAAAAAGTGGGCCACAGATAATCACTTTGCTCGTAGCAAATTGAAAGAACTAGTCTCTGTACCCAATTCTTCGATAGTATTTTGGTCAGTATCTCCGCTGGTCACGCGGGAGACCGGGGTTCGATTCCCCGCCGGAGGACCGGGGAAAAAGACGTGATTGTATGTATGTAGATGATGCTGACATATCATAGAGCTGACATAACCCACCCATATCTGATGTAAAATAAAGGAGTTTGAAACACTAAACAGCTTACTTAAAGCTTAATAATACACTAATTTAATTATATACTAATTTAATAATACACTAATTTAATTATATACTATATACTAATTTAATCTTTTCGATCGCAAGCCGTATCTGGCAGCACTATACCACCACCAATGTATTTTCAGACGTTACGTGGCGGAAATTCAAATATAAAATAAAATATTAAAAAAATGTTCACACTATTCATACATTTAAATGACGGTGTGCGCTTGAATTTCTACACACAGAACTTTTGGAATCAATTATAGAGCAATCATTGAAAAACAAAATCCAGTCTAGACTGTAATTCATTTCGCCTCTTTGTTCAGTAGTACTAATTCAGTAGATTACATTCTGTGCCATCAAGATTTCCATACCAATGGAATGCGATTGTTGGTGGAGCGTTCACATGCCCTGATCACGCGATTCACGCATCCATTTGCGTACATTGTACGCTTTCTAGCCTGTATTTCGGATTACACTACTTATGCAAATGTAATAAGTGTGTTATTTGCTAATTAAATCGTGTTCCCTCGCGAGCCGATGAGATCCTGAGACTTTAAGTACATGTAGATAAGATTCTGTTTATTTCTGTTAGTAATAATATAATATTTTGGGCAGATGCACACATTAATCTAGTCCCAAACTGGGATTCCTTCTAACTTGTATACTAGACAACGATATACATACTTATATAGATAAATATTAATACATATCTATATCATATCATACAAATGCGTCCATGACTCGGACATAAACATTTATGCTCATCACACAAAATTTTCCCAAATTTACTCCTACTAAATTTGCCCCTTTAAATCGAAATCGATACCCATCTAAACAGGCTGTAAACCAATATCTGTTGCTGGTAATAATAAATGTCATATTGAACCAAAGGTTGCCAAACTTTTATATCCCGTAGACCACGTCATGTTTATCGGTTTTGGATAGACCCCTGCTTAGTTTATATTGTTTTTATTTTTCAAATTCATTAAATTAAAATATGTAACTGTAGTGAAGTGACCCTCGGAGGTTTATATAGACCACTTTGGGTATCAGTGTGAGAAACGATAGGTACTCAATATCTCAGGCCAGTGGGCGGAGTTTTCTCAACTGATTGATTGACCTGTCCTGATTTATCGCTGCCCATGAGATTAACCGCGTGACACTGGGTAAATAAAATTAGGCACCCTGAAAGCTATTAATCAAACAGTACTTTATTCTTTTAACAGTTCTTTTAGTAATTTATTAGCTTTTTTCCGTGGCTCCGCCCATGTGAATGTCGGTTTTCCGCTACATGGAAAATCCCAAAACAATTATAGAATTATATAAAAAGCATTAGAACCTGACCTTGTGTAGGCATATATACATAAATGCTATTATTTGTTTATTTATTACCCAACTAAAATGATAAATTTAACAGAATCATTATCACTATCATAATATTGATGACAGAAACCTTTGCTCCACTAAAAACCTACTTCTTCGGTACCCTTATCATATCTTTGCTTTTGTTGATCTTTCTTTCTTTTTCTTTATTTAATCAGTCTTCCTTTGGAATGCGCTCCTCGACGAAGTCAAGATGTGCACCTCCCGTGAAGCATTATCAAAATGCTTGTGAACTTCTTTTCTAAGATTCGATGGAACTTTTGTTTAGTTTGAGACTACATGCTGGCCAAATGCTGAACCAAATGAATACTAAATTTTCCTTAGAATTTTGTTTCAATATTTTAAGTTTTGCTTCCTTTGGCGTTTTCATTTTCTACCTGTGAAAGCAAACAGGTTTCTGCAAATTATTACGATAATTACAAACACTCCGATGTTTATTGGTCAATTTTTTAAACATCATTTTCCATCAATATAAGATAATTACCATGGCGTATGAACACGATTACTGCAGCCAGAACCATCACAATGATCCAAAAAGAACATTTGCAACAGTCTGTGAGTTTGTTTGTATGTTTTTCCTCGAAAAGCTATCTAAAATGCTTGGAATAGCTTCCAAGAGAATAATTTTCTTCTCAGTTCGAGAGCTTTGCTTGTGTAATGAGTTTGAAATAATTTTCTGTCAGTAGAATACTGTTTTAAAAATCAATTAATCGTTAATATATATACAAGGACATCATTGTATACAAATATGTGAAAACACGGCCATTGTATGAAAAACGCCTCGCGATATTTACATACTACCCATCATTTTTAACCACATTGGAGTATGCAAGGATTAATGGCATACGATTTTTTCCCCTTTGAAAGTAGAGTTTTTGAATGTCGTTAAAATCGGCTGATAAATACCCCAATGTCATGGAGAGCAGCATTATCTTGTAATAACGAACTTACACGAGCTCTGCCAAACGTGATTATAGTGGCAATTTCCTTCTTTTTATAGAGGGGATCTGTGAATAGTCTCTGAGTAGTCCTATTTGTATGCTGACGTAACATTAAGGCAGCCTGATTAGAAAAGTTTATGTTTTTCTTCCTACCGAGATATCCTAAGAGATAAATGAAGAGACAAAACTTCAAGTACGGAATCAACAGAATAATTATATATATATATATATTAGGGTGCACGCCCTAATCTTAACTAAAAATGACTGATTGCCATCTGACGTCAACCCGTATCCCGTAAGTCCCAACAATTTCTGCTAAAGAAACAGTGTTCTTGAGACATCAACCGGAACCCATTGTTTCACGTGTCTTCCGAAACACGGAGAAGCCTCAATAAGCTGGAAACCTTAAATCAAAAATCTTTCGGATTCAGGACAAGGTCTTATCCATTACACTACCAAAGTTCTGCGAATAATTTAAAATAATAATGTGCTGTACCAGGATAATGAGCGGTAGCCTTATTCTGTTATTCAATCAAAATCTACTGCGATCTCCAAGACGCCTGAGTGAATGAGGCATGAGACCCAAGTTCAGTAGTGAACGTCCATGGACTGATGATGATTGTATTTTTTGTTCTTACCAGAAGTGACGACTTCATCACCTACTTTGAAACACGTCGAATGCGTTTCGTTGATGACTTCAATGCATGGTATACCTCAATCAGCGCAGGCGTCTACTATTAATGAAAACTTCATACGTAACATCAAGAGCGGTTAGTATCTTCCTACTAGTTGTTTGATCCAAATTATGGATCAAACAACAGATTATGGATCAAAATAGTACTGTACCTCAGGAACATAGCATGAAGTGCAAAAAACATAAATTGAGGTCTAATACCAACTTCGTATTTGTGGATTTAATATCTTATATCATCGGATATTTCTTTACTTCAGTATCGTTGAACTTCATGTTTATATTAGGTCGGTGCATATAAAATGTCGGATTGTTTTACATGCAAACGTTTCTCTTCCTGTTTTCATTGTACTTTTGTTTTTGACATAACCTCGTTTATGGTCGTACTATCCATCGCCAGAGTCACATTGCAACAAAGATTTTCTCAAAAGTCTTTCCTTTTCTTTTTGAATTTTGTACCTATATGAATTCCGCCGATATTCTTGTATTTTTTTTGTATGAGTATAAGCTAATAATGCTACAAAAGCTGCACCCAACATAAACCAGGCGTTTGGGAAGAATATTGTTAACATTCGAAAAGTGCAGCGTCGGTCTGAAAAATTTCGGTCTGGTGATTTTTCACTACAAAACGAACCACGAGGATGAGCCAAAACGACCGTGAAAAATGATGGCATTGGTGGAAGCGAACCCAACGTATCCACGAGGGAACTTGCTACCAGGATAGAAATTGACCATAGAACAATATTGCGATATCTTTCTGAAATTTGCAAGGTGAAAAAAATGGATAAATAGGTAACTAACCGAGCGAAATAAGCTGGATCGGTTGATCGCATACACCGCACAGAACAATCGAAATGAATTGAATATGAAGATTTACAGCACTCAACCTATTTACCGGATCTTTTTTGCTTTTTAGTTAAAAAGACACCTCCCGCACTAGGATTAATTCCTGTGTCGCGGGGACTTTACAAACATTCAAATAACGGGAACACAGAACACCCAGGCTCGGAACAACAATTTGTAGATTACACAATGTTGTTATTCCGCGTGGGGAACGAACCCACAACACTCGACAGCGCACTGGAAAAGCAACCACTTAAACCACTGCGCTATATGTGCAGTCAAACCTCTCGCGAGTCAGTCTCGCCAACCGACTTTCATTTTTTTTTAATATTTGGATCTGTTTTACGAGCTAAACAGGATGAAAATGAAGACAGCCTGAAAAATTAGATATCTGAATTTATTGAATCTAAAGATCTGATTTTTTTTAAGACAGGCATCTATGTTTTAGAGACGCGTTGGGAAAAGTGTATTGAAGCGAATGGAGCATATTTTGATTAAATAAACAGCTTGTGAAAAAAAAGTATTCACTTAAAAATCCGACATTAAATATGCACCAACGTAATATGTACTATCAAATAAAACCCGATTTGTAATTAATATTCTATTATGTAATAATTCTATTATGTGCAGAAATAATTTATGTGCAATAAACTAAATTAAAAATAGTGTTGATATTATATAACTCTGACGTATAAATATTGGAGAGATTTACAAGCGGGATTACGTCTTTAATAGACAAGAATGTAAACTTGGCTTTTCGTTTGCTCCTCGGTCATATTCTCCATGAGGGAAGCCTTTTTTCATATCCAGTTGATAAAATTCTCCATTATTTACATTAAATATTTAGTTGTTTAATTATATTGCGTTTTGTGTTCCTTTTATGCAACGCAATTACTTATTGGGTTAATTTATTCTCTATGGTGAACATCGATGGCCGGCCTTCATAATATTTAATTTCTTGAGGTTTTGTTTACCTCAAACTCCTTCAGCTACAGGTACAGCGTCCAGATGTCGAGAGTTATAGTCTAATAAATATTACAAAATTATTAAATGTTAAATTTTCAAAAATCAAAAATATTAGATAAGAATAAAAAACAAACTAATCAGATCGACTAATTAAGGGCTCCTGAAACCAAATCCGTCTATGTTTGTTTGTTTGTTCAAGCTTCAGGCAAAAACCCGCTAGTAGATTTTGATTAAACTACTATAGTCTTAAAAGTACTATTTCGACTTAAATGTTGCAGCATGTTTCATCTAAATCGGTTCAGTAGAATAGAAGATACAGCTTGAACTCTGTTTTAGTAGCCGCCGTTAAGGTACGAGAGGTCAAGTAAAAGTGGTTCTTAAACTTTTTATATAAATCAATGATTGTGTCGGGATTTCCCATGCAGCGGAAAATCGACATTCACGCAGGTGGAGCCGCGGGCAAAAGGTAATAGTATATATGAACCTATAAGGCCGGTGAATACGGTCTCTTCTAGACAACCTTTAGATAGAATTCCACGATAGATCCACGATGGAAATTGGTAATTTGCAAACTATTATCATATTTAAAATAAATTCTATATTAAATATTTTTAATATATACATACAATCACGCCTTTTTCCCTAGTCCTCCGGCGGGGAATCGAACCCCGGTCTGCCGCGTGACTACCGGGAATACTGACTATACTACCGATATACTACCGAAGAACTGGGGCAGGCAGAGACCACTTCTTTCAACTTGCTACGAGCAAAGTGACTATCCGTGGCCCATTTTTCGCCCCCGTGGGAAACGAGATGTGTCGGGTGGCGATTCACGACGCCGCCATTTTATGAGGTTCAAAATGATTAAAGTTCCTCATTGTGTTCCCACGGAACAAGGATGAGATAGGATAGGTATCTTGAGCAAGGAATGTGGAATTTGGGAAAAGGACTATAGGATATAGGATACTACTATCTCGGAAGGAGTAAGAAGAGACAGTAGTAGCTCGGGGGGCCGGGGTCGCTTACCCGTATACTTTCTATTTGCCGGACAGGCTAAAAGACTAAGTATTCCTGACCATATTTAATAGTATATAATAATCGTCTATTTAAATAATAATATCTATATTATATTGTCCTTTACGTAGGGTTCGTGCAAGTATCTCCCATCTGCCGGTGTGCATCTGTTATGACGTCACCGTACTATGACATCGCCTCCGTTCAAACCCCTATGTCGATGAAGGATATTTTCCCGAGAAATACCGGTAAGATTTTTGTATATTTCGGGAGCATAACAGGCGGATCGCTAACTGGTGGAACTAGCACTTGAAAATGGCGTAAAAGATTCTAAGGTCACTTCAAATACTTCGTATGTAGCGTTTAAAATGGCCGTAGAAAGCATCCACGTGTTCTGTGTATGTATTGTGTCAATTATAAGATTTTCTATGAACATTTAATACATTTTCTCTCCCATTATGAAATGAAATTTTTAGTTCAAAAAATGTCGTTGCTAAAATAAAAAAAATAGCAACAAATGTAATAATAACTAGGTAGATTCGCTCGCTTTTTTTAAATATTTGACAGTATTCGATTTTCTAATGGTAAATTTACTCCTGATTTCTACAGTTTTTCAATTTTTACTCAGGACCCTAAAACCTTCTGGAATAAATTGTATAAAATATTTTGTGACAAATATTCTATCTGCAAATGAAAGTTCCATCGAAATCGGTTCCACTGTTTCAGAGATTAGACTGTTAACAAATAGACAGACAATAATTTTAGAAACATCTGTTTGAGTTTTGACTACGTGCAAATAACCACATAATCTTTTTTTCAAAACTTCAATTTATTTATTTGTATAGGTTTTAGTGAGTGTCGAAATATTTTAACAATTTTTTTGTTTGCGATTTTGCGTTAAATACATATAGTAACTGAAAGCCTACCTGCAATACTAATATAATATCTATTGTGCTACTTTAATTTTGGAGCTTAATAGTAACACAACCAAAATTAAATACCAACATATTATACTTTCAGATATTTTTTCGGAATATGCTAATATTGAACCTAAATGTAACATAGAAACAAATACAGAAAATATAAATTCACAGTACCGATCAAGTAAGTTACTTATTTTATATTCCATTCCTTTTTTATCATCATATTATTTTATATCTATAATTCAACATATAATATAATTCAATTTAATTATGATAAAATTAATTATTCAATAATTTCAGTTTAATTTTGAAGTACTTCTTTTAGTACTTTAATTTAACGTTCTCTTTGGATGATCAATTCAAAACTTAGCAGTATGGCTTTGTGTCTTTGCCTGTCGTTAGGGACAAATAAACTACTACTATTATATATTTGCTTCAGCAAATAATAAATAAATAAATGGCAAATCAACTGAAATCAATGGCAAAAACTTCGAAAATCTTTTACTTAGACTCTGAAATACGCGTCCATACATAAAATTTTACTGAAAGATTTAATAAGATATATCGTTATTATAGATGTTCCTGCTTATTTTTTTCATTTATTTGATATTAAAGTATTTACACGATCGATGAATTTATATTTGAATTACTAATGAAAGGATTTTATGTTTTACAGATATCGAGAGCCTCACACAGACTTCATTCTGTCAAAATCAAAGAAACGCAAATGTGACAGTTTATACTCCTGTCATTGAGTTTGTTTCAAAAGAATGTCACTCTCGGAAAAGTACATAAACAAACTATTTTTTTAATTCTCCGTAGTTAAAGCATCGTAAACATTATTTGGCGTTCCATCTATCACCAGTATCATCATCAGCCTGGAAAAGTCCCCTGCTGGACATAGGCCACTTACTTAAAAAGGAGGTTCTTTCCATAATATCCACGCTTTGTTTAATTATATTGCGTTTTGTGTTCCTTATATGGAACCAATTACTTATTGGGTTAATTTATTCTCTATGGTGAACATCAATGGGTGTTGTTTGTCTTAGAGATCGCTGTAGATTTTGATAGAATAACAGAATAACACTGCTGACCATTTCCTGGTATATGTGGTATACCCTCAGTTGTTTCTTACAGCATCCACGGAGAGATTGAGTGACGCTATTATTATGCCGGCGCCACACAGCAAGGACTACTAGGGACTATTCTATATACATACATAGATACACTCACGCCTTTTTCCCCTGGCTCTCAGGCGGGGAATTGAACCGCGGTCTCCCGCGTGATAGGCAGGTATACTGACCACTATACTACCGAAGAATTGGGGTAGGCAGAGACCACTTCTTTCCACCTGCTGCGAGCAAGGTGGCTATCCGTAGTGTACTTTTCGCCCCGCGGAAAACGAGACGTGTCGGGTGGCGAATCACGACGCTGCCATTTTTAACGTTCAAAAGCGTTAAAGTTCCTCAGTGCGTTCCCACGAAAAGGAAGAAAAGGAAAGAGGTTGAGGTAGGAAAGGTGTATTGAACAAGGAATATGGAATTTGGGAAAAGGACTATAGGGTATAGGATACTACTATCTCGGAAGGAGTAGGAAGAGACAGTAGTAGCTCGGGGGGCCGGGGTCGCTTACCCGTATACTTCAGTCTATAATATTGCTATATTGCTGCATTGCTAGCAATTTATTGTATAACTCTCTTTTAACCGCTTTCTTTTAACTTTAACCGCGGCTCTGCCCGCGAGAATGTAGGTTTTCCGCTACATGGGTAATCCCGACAATCATAGATTTATAAAAAGAAGCGGTTAACTACTTTTACTTGACCTCTCGTACCTTAACGGCCGCTACTAAAAAAGAGATCAAGCTATATCATCAATTCTACTGTATCGATTTTGATGAAACATGCTACTAACTATTTCGACTTAAATACTGTAGTATTTAAGTCGAAATAGTGCCTTTAAGACTGTAGAGACCAAGGTCTACCCATTAGTTTTTGCGTGAAGTCCGAACAAACAAACAAATAAACAAACAAACATTGACGGATTTGGTTTCAGTAACCCTTAATTAGTCGATCTGAGTGGTTTGTTTTTAAATATCTTTGATTTTTTGAAAATTTGACATTTAACAATTTTATAATAGTATAGATATAGCAATAGTAGTATGAAATTATAGTCTAGGCATTTTTATTAAAAAAATCTACGTAGCATCATTACCAGTACACATCATTGGAAAAAACGCTTTCAAATTCATCCAAAGTCATACGAAGTAAATCCACCTACATGACAAACTTGACTACTAATATTTCGTTCTATAGTTACAGATACCGAGGTAGTTACGCAGACTTCGTTCTGCCGAAATCAGAGGGACGCGGAAGTGGCTGTTTGCACCCCTGTAACTCAGGCTGGCGTTGACAATTCTCATTTTCAGAAAAGTATGCCCACTATATTTTTCTCTAATAATTCAACCATATTATAGCACGTTTCAAAATCTTACAGCCAACTCAGTTTGGAGACGTTTAGCGTTCGCAATAATATACGGTCAGCAAATAAATTAAAAAAATAATTTCTATATTTTTATTTATTTTATAGGTACTTAATAGTAAATATATTAAACGTAATTCTATATAACTAACTTCTAACGCTACTTATAAGCGACTGATGCGAGAATGCGAGGCGCGTGGTAGCTAGCGCAAACTGGTTTATTCTGGTTTTAGTCACTATGTGTACAAACCCTAAAACGTTTCCAAGCTAGTTTTTCTGCAACTCTCTAATATATTTATTTAATCTTCGATATTTTATGTATCAAGATAATATTTGTAGGACATTAATATAACAAATTTTAAAAATATTATTATATTTTAAAAATATTAATATACAAGAAATATAAAGTGTAAGTTGGTCAGTCTTATCGCAATATGCAATCTACGAAACAGAGTTTTGGAGAAATAATGAAGTAAATTTACTAAATCATAACTATCTGATTGTCGTGTGGCGCCGGCATAAAAATAGCGTCACTCTGTGTCATGCCGTGGGTGCCGTGAGAACCAGCTGAGCGATGTAACAGGATAATGAGCAGCAGCATTACCCTGTGATTTAGTCTAAATCTACTGCGATTTACAAGACGTATATCAAGTGTGGAGATTAGGAGGAAGCTCATGTCCAGCAGTGGGCTGATTATAATGATAACAATAGCTTTCTGAGTTATCATTATTTTTGTCATTTTCTTTACCCAGATTTAGGGACCCAGAACCAGGGCGTGTCGGCTTTTCACTATAATACAAATTGTATATTCATAGCAATTAGAATTATGTGAGAAACTCCGTGTTTGTGATGTGTTAATTATATTTTATTTTATTTATTTCTTCATTAGATCTCAGTAAACAACTGATAACCTTATCACGACTGATTGGGAAAAGAAGAACTTGCGCGCAGATTGAAAAGACTGTTGCCACGCCAATACTTTCAACAGATATCGATCTGAACAAATGGGTCAAGAAATGTATTTCTATGGATACAGGTGCTCGTTTAGCAATTCGGTCCTAGACTAAAACAATATTTTGAACGTTTTCACACACATCGTCCTAGTCCCAAAACTAGGATTCCCTATATCTTGGATACTGGACAACGATATACATACATATATAAGTAAATAAAATAGATAAATAGTTCCATGACTCGGATACAAACATTTGTGCTCATCACACAAAGTTTGTCCTCATCGGAATTCAAATCTGAAACCAATTGACCATTGCGACTGTACCAATCAATGGTCCGAAGAAGAACGTCAAAAAATGCAATCACCATTTTCATTAGCCCATGGAAATCCACTGCTAGACATAAGCGTCCTCCTTAAAAAGTGGGGATCTGCCATAATCCCCACGCTTGGCAGTCGTCTTGGAAGTCGCAGGAGATTGTGACTGAATAACAGGATTATGCTGCTGCTCGTTATCCTGGTACATTCCTTAGTCGTCAGTATAATGTACTACATTAGTTAACAATATTCACGCAGTTGACAATTTTCACACGGTAACACCTGATTGATTCAGTGGAAGTGGTCCTGCCATCTGTGCCAATTGGTCCCGGGTTTGAATCCGGGTAAGGACATTTTTTTCAAATGTAATAGCCTCAAATGTTTGTATGTAAGTCATAGATGTTTATCTACACATTTATCTATAAGTGAACATACCGTTGTACCCAAGACACGGAAACCTAATTTGGGACTAGAACAATGTGTCCATACATACATATAATCTGGCCTTTTCCCTTGGTTTTCCGGCGGGAAATCGAACCCCGATCCTTCATGTGACAGATGAGGATATTGACCACTATACTAACAAAAAATTGGGATAGGCAGAGACTCCTTCTTTCCAGCTGCTACGAGCTACGTGGCTATCTGTAGCCCACTTTTCGCCCCCATGAGAAACGAGACGTGTCGGGTTCTAGATGGTGGTTTTCCAACCACGACGCCGTCATTTTTATAAGGTTCAAAAGTGTTCTAAGGTTCAGGTTTAAAAGTGTCCTCGTTGTGTTCTCAAGAACAGGAAGAAGAGCAAGGAATATGGTATTTGGGAAAAGGACTAAAGGATATAGGATGCTACTATCTCGGAAGGAGTAAGAGACTGTTGTTGCTCGGGAGGCCGGAGTCGCTTATCCGTATACTTAAGTCTATTTGCCGGACAGGCTAAAATACTAAGTACTTCCTAACCTTAGGCTAAATGAAATCTAAAAAGGTCTGTGTATAGCTAAATAGTCATATCTTTTTTAATTTGTTTAAATTTATCTAGACTTTGAAATAAAGAAAAATTCTCTACTGTCTTAGGGTACAAACGATTTACCGATTTCGACCCTTACGAATACATGAAGAAAACTTCACTGGTCATATCAAGATACTCAACAGCTCCGCTTAAGGGGCTAAGCAAAAACTCGTTACATACGGACGGTTAGTTATTTTTTTTTTGTTAAGCACAAAAACCGCACACGCACAGCGATTAAATACGCGCGCTTTTATACTGTTAAAAAATAATCGGCAGTTCTTCAAGCTATGAGGTAAGTTTGTCTGAACTTACTCCAACGATGTATTCTCCGACTTAAGTCAAAATAATGCTCTGAGTGGTGTAGTGGTGCCAAACACGGCTTGCGATTAAAAGGTCTTAGGTTCGATCCCGATTCCGAAATACTGAGTTATTTGTAATTCATGTACGGTCTACATTGTAGACACCAATGTACTTAATGGAGAAAAAATTCATGAGGAAATCTGCATGCCCGCGTAAGTGCATGAAGTATATCAGCCCGCACCAGGTCAGCGTGGTAGACTGCGGCCTAATGCACAACAGCCTTTATCTTCTGTGTATTTACTAATTATATCTGTTTTAATTGTCACTGCAATTAATAAACACATTTTGGGCGGGTAGCCAAAACGACCAAACTGATATGCATAGTGGGCGAAACTTGCGAAAAATTTCGTGTTGGATATATTATCTATATATCGACATATTTCAATAAATTTTGGTAAAATTGCGATAATTTACAGTTTATTTTTTTTTTTACAAGTACATTCAAATAGATAAAAATACCCGGCCCGGTGACAGCAGTTCCCGAGACAGGTATTTTTACCCGCCCCGCTTATAGTGTGTACACAATGGTGATTATGAAAAAGTTATTTTATAGATGATTACGATTGAATGGCTGTTAATTTGTTACTGTATCAGCCAAGACACATCCATTTCTGGACATGTGCTTCCTTCAGTAGTTGGCACACTGAGCGGCTGTGAGCCCGCAGGCATCCACCGGTTGGATCCACCTTAAATAGGTCATCGGCTCATCTAGTCGTAGGTCGACGCACATCACACGGGTAAAAATGATTTCTTTAAACAAGACATATACTCTTGTATGAAAGTATATTGCATTCAGCCAAGAATATGCGCTCTCATATATGTATATCGAAACAAATATTTTCTAGCTGAAAGGAAAAAATATTCTTGAAGTTAAAGTCATCATACTCTTTAAATAAATAGATATTACTTGGGTAGAGACATATTTCCTTAAACTTACTAAATATTTAAAGAAAACGTGTTTTCTTGGTTTTAGTACTGCCTTTTTTTTCGTGAACGCTTTCCATTACTGAGTCGCTATTTCAGCACTTTGAAATCCCAAAATCCATCAGATCTGCGAGCTGCATGTTCAGCCCACATCTACTCTGCGTTTAAATCCTTTGAACCATAACGGAAACTCTCGTTCTTCGGTGGATCACTTCATTTTACATTCTATCTCACATAGAAACTCCGAGCATAATCTTCTCTCGTAGGTTTAAATTAAACCACTAAAGACGAGGATCTTTGTTAAATAGCGGTTACAAAATATGCAATGTAGAAAATATAATTGTGGTAATTCTGCGGTAACAGAACTTAACTAAATTTAGTCTCTCCCTATCTTTTACTAATGTCAATCGCCAAAACGGTGTAGTAAACATTTTTAGCTAGTACCAACCTACATTTCTGTGAAACCGTATAAAAAATATTGTATTCTTGCGTAACTTTTCTATATTTCTTCAAACAAAACTGACAACACCAAAATTGTAGCTATCTCGTTTTGGCTTTTGACATTAGAAAAAGATAGGAAGAGACTAAATTTTGGTTAGGTTCTATTACAACAGAATTACCTGCAATATGTATTTACACGTAAGTTACTTCGTCCCCATAAAAACTTTAATTAAGTAAAGTAATTTACTAAGTCACATAATACAATTCCCATAATACAAACTATACGTATACACCGGACTCGTGCCTGGTAACGATTGTCGCGACAAAACTTTCCTCGGCGAAATGTGTTAACCCTATATGTACAAATAAAAAGAATCTAGATTGGTTCTTTTTACTAGAAATTAAAAACCATGCTTTCAGACAACAATGCAATATAAACACTATCATTTTACGTTATCATCACATACGAGTACATCTTATCTGATAACGCTGAAATGCTTTAAGCTGATGTACAGTTTAAATCAAATGAAAAATGAAACTTAAACGTTTTCAGGTACACCGGGGCCGACTGTAAATTTCTCTAAGGATAGTTTAGCAGACGTATTACCAATGGACCCTTTAGTTAATAAGGTCTCAAGCAACAATCACACAAAAAAAGTAATGGTTGATGAAATAACATCAGGTATTGTTAATTATTTGACTGTTTTATATACAAGGAAGGAAGAAAGAAAGAGTTTAATTGATACAACTAAAATAAAGATACAAAAAAAGAGATAAAGCTGTACCAAATGGGAACCCAGCTCAGCATGATACCAGGCAGTATACGCTGGTATTCTGCTGGATCCCTGGTCGTGTCGCTCAGATATCGAGAATACCACATATGCTCGTATTTAAATATGTACTGTGATATATACCCCTAAAATGTATGAATAATGTGTGTGTGTGATGTGTGTGTAGCTCCGTGATAATTCCATAGGTATATTGGTGTTGATAATTGTAAGAGGCGTTACAAATTATACTTGAGTCATCTATCTAATTTAAACTTGTAATCCTCGTGTTTTGGAAGACACATAAACAATGGGGCTGATTTCAGATTAAAACTTACCATCGCAGGGATTATAAAAAACCACGGGTGTGATCTGAAATGATATTCAAATTAATCAGGATCCGTTCCTAATATATAGCCCTTCAACAGCAATATCTAAATCGAAATAATGCTTAGAGGAAGATTTAGAGTTAGAAATTGTCGTCATTTTCTATTGAAATTTCTATTTGCTAAAGTAGATAATTGAATAGTCAAACTCTTCCTTTGAATTCTCTAGGTCATAGGACCGATATCCGACTCATACTTGTGGATTTAAAAAAATGCACATTATATTTGTTTGATTAACGCTTGCTTTAATTAAAAGAAAACAATAAAAAAAAGCAAAATTTGTACTCTAAATATGGCGACAAGCTCACTCCCTGTGACATTGTGTCGGAAACACCGCAGTAAAATATGGATATACTACTGCGTATACCTCTGCCTACCTTCTCGGAAATTATCCCGAAGGTGTGAATTTTCTTTTTTGGTCTATGGTTTTTTAAATTATAAAATTTAGGTCTGACTGAACTTCATTAGTTATAAAATGTGTTAAAATATTATTATTCGGTTAATACTTCAAATTCATGCTAACAAAAAAGATTTTAAAACGACTTTGTAAGCAAATAACAATATTACGTTGGAAATAAATCGTGAAAATCATATTTTTCAAAAATATGATTTTTACGATTATGAAACTGTTTTACTGATAGAGAATAATAAATTAAACAGTATCTATTCAGTACATACATACATACATTCACGCCGGTATCCCATAAGGGTAGGCAGAGACCACATTTTGCCACGTACCACGATCCTGAGTTATTTCCTGAGTTAGATCCTGAAACTGAGTTATTTCTAATTCATATACGGTCTATATTGTAGACATCGATGTACTCAACGGACACCTCTCATCATTTATACATCTTTTCATACACTTTCATCGATTAAGGGTGCTACGAACTTGACCTTTTTAAAACAAATTGTTGATTTGATCAAGGTAAATTTTTCCCGGTCACCCTTTTCCGACACTTCCACTCACATTTGCCCGATATACTCATCATTCAAATCTCACTCATCCTTTACAAGTGACCAAATCATTGAAGCATTCCTTTTTCGATCCATTTACCACATCGTACTTCAGTTAACTATTCACTGATGGTATTAAAATGTGTATTTATTATGGCAATCGTCAAACTAACAATCAAAGTTGATTTTCCGATTTTAGATGAAAATGTAACGAAGAAAGTGAAAGAATCTATACTACAAGTTTGTCCAGAAAATTGTGACACAGGTATCATTTATACCTATCAAGTATTTAAAATTTTAATTCACGTACAGTACCCGGCGATAAATAAGGCACGATCATTACTATTAAACATTATTGCTTACTATTTTTCGATTCTATCTTGCTTAATTAGTTAATTATTTCCGAAATCAGTTTTTATTACAAATTTATATTAAGCCTTTTTCTCGTATGTCTTCACATCATAATTTTAATAATATTTACTTACTATATTATAAAAATATGTTTTTCACTCTCTAGGATCTCATATACTCGTATATATTACAATTAGTGCATTCTGATTAGTATTACGGAATTTAGAATCATTTTAAAACATGAAGAAAGAACTATAAAAATCTTTCTTAGCATGTAACAGGACGAAAAAGTAATACTGAGTTTACCAGACTCAAGATTCAATAGGAATATATATAATAGGATATATTTAATAGGATATCCTTCTGATTTCAACGTGGTAAGTCGTAGATACATTTGGAGTGTTTAACAAGAGAAATAAAAATTATTAGGTAGAGACTAAAATAGTGAATTAGTTAAAGTAGTCAAATGGTATGAATAAATTAATGATGTGCCAATTTTATCGCTGTGCACTGTAAATACATAAAGTCATACTAGTCCATTTCTTCTCTAGCGCCAACGATTCATAGAACCGACTCGAAATTCAGTATACTTTTGAAATTGGACACTAAGTCTAGACGTAAATACGTGGTCACCATAAACTTTACAAAAAGCCGTAGTTGAAATAGGTGGGCTAATTGTTATTATTAATGAATTTATTAAATTTACTGTTAATGGAAACCCACAGATGAATAATTATTTTGTTTTATTTTAGAAACGGAATCGTTGTTAATCGCAAGTGATCAGAGATCTGCCAGTGTATTAACATCGAGGTGTGTTCTTCCTACACCATCGCCGTGCCATCAACATTTGAATTATGGACACCCTACTGGTAGAGAGCGTTTTACTTTTGGAACAAACTATACCCATAGAACACACATAGTAGATTGGTACATTGGTGGTGTAGAATATATTGATAGTATAGTGGTTATAGCCGTGGCTCAAGATTGAATAAGTCGCGGGTACAATTCTGGTCTCGTAAAACTGAGTTATTTTTAATTCATATACGGTCTATATTGTAGACACCGATGTACTCAACGGAGAAGGAAAATTTTGTGAGGAAACCTGCATGTCCGTATGGGTAGGTGAAGTCTATCAATCCGCAATAGACCAGCATGGTAGAGTTATGGCTTAATCCCCATACTGATAAGGGAAGGTCTGTTCCCATGTAGTGGGAATGAATATGGACTTGAAATGATGCCCATAGAAAGTTTAAACAAATCGATCTTTCTTTAATATCTTGCTCACAAACACGAAGCTACAGAAACGATATTTCATAGTTTCTAACTATTACTAATTAAGTACTTTAATTTGGATTTACTGGATTTGAATTAACTGTCATGTGCCTGATAGGATTTCTTATTGACAATATCTCAGAAATCGTTCGATATTTAACCTACTTAGGAGATAAATTTTCAAAATATTTTCTTTATACTCACAATATATAAGGAACTGCTGTGCAAAGTTTATAGTTCTAGATCCAACATTTTAATCTATGCTCTTAGTCACTGTTACAGGTTTATTGAATGGATTTAAAAAAAATACTGCGGGTACATGTAGGCACGTTATAAATTATACTTCTTTAGCGTAAAAATATATGAGTATATAAATATTTTCAACTCACAGATAACGGATATGTGTATATAGATAAAACTAACAGCTGACTGATTCATATATGCGCGTTGGCGGCTAACTTCACGACTAACTTCGTTATGTGAATATTTCGTTGCACATTATGCGCGCATAATCAAAATTCCCTCGAGCATCTTCAAAAATAAATATTAACCAATTTTAAACTCCAATATTTAATCGATAGAATGTCTAAATCCTTATGATTACCCTTATATAATTATATATATTTGATTATGCTTAACCCTTCGAGCCATCGCTTCCTGCGAAGCAAAAATGCTTTGAGTATCGAGTTCTTTCGGGGCCCGAATTGTTGTCCACAAACAACGTCGTCAAAAAACTGAATAGTACCCCGTTAGTTTATAATTATATATTGTAAATCACATATCAATGGAATCTGCGTGAACGCCCTATATCGTAATATAAGTTGGGCAAAAAACATCCGAAGGTTTAAAAAACTCAGATCAGACATCATAAAGCAATGATATTAGTCCATAGTCCACTTGTATGACCACTATGATATATGTAGAAGTCTGGCGAAGCGAATGCATACTACACTAAGTCGGATGACGGATCCTAGCGCATTTTGACGGACGGATAACTCTAAGTAAAAGAAAGCACTTTAGTGCTTCTAAATGTGCGGAAACACTTCGGATGTCTGCAGTAGGAGACGGGTGATACGTTTTATTATGGCAAGTATTTATTTACCAAGGAATTACATATCATCTTCATCATCGAAAAATTCTTCATCATCATTGGAAGTCCACTGATAGGGCCTTTACAAGAAGAGATTTACTACAATCTCCACGTTCGGCAGGTGTGTTGGAGCTCGCAGTAGGATTTGATTGAATAATCGGATAACTGCCCGTCAACTTCGTACATCCTTTAGCTGGTTCTCACAGAATCCATGAGAAGAGATGGAGTGAAGCTATCATTGTACCGACACCGCACGGCAGAAATATAAAGAACTAGCTATTGCCTGCGGCTTCAATCGGGTGTATGGTTTTTTTAATTTTAATTACCGTAGTACCTCTTTGTAAATGACGTTTGGTATTCCATTTTAGGGCTAAAAGTACCAAGCTAATTCACTCTCTTAGAGGTAAAATTTTGAAAAACTGTACTTGTACTTGTACATTTATTTCTAAACAGAAGCCTTTTTTCTCCCTTCAAAAGTGAAGGACTTCCATACAACCGTTCATCCCTTATTTTACCCCCTTAGGTGTGAAATTTCCGAAAATCCTTTCTTAGTGGATGCTTATAGCATAAAAGACGTTACCGCTAAAATTTTAAATTTGTAGCCCTAGAGGTTTAGACACTGCGTTGATGAATCAGTTAGTCAGTCAGGACAAGTGATTATATATGTATAGATAGTTATATATAATGCAATTTTATTTTGGTATCAGATTGCCTCTTCGTATATGGCGAGCCTCGTTGCGTTGTTCATAAACAAAGTGTGAATGCAAGCGTTCAAATGGATCCATCCGACCAGGAAAATGGTGAGTGCCCTTGTGCTCACTATAACAATATTTAAGAAAAAACTCAAACGTTCTTTAGTGCTTAAGAATTTATTTTTGATGTCGTGTCGTCATCAGCCAGACACCCACTTGTTCCCAATAGAAACAAATATGTACCCTCAACGTAGCCTTGTCTAACCTTGAAATGGAGCTTTGTAATATTATCGAATAATAATAGATGGAAAACCTTCCTATTCTACACACACTAAAGATTCCGGTCCAATAAAGGTTAGAATATGCTGTATGGCAATGGATTAATAATAGCGTTACTTCTGGAATATACAAGAATAATGGGCAACAGCGTTTTCCTGCTATTCAATCACAAATTACTCCGATCTCCAGTACACCTGCCAAGCGTGGAAATTATGGCAAATCCCCCCTTTATAAGGAGAAGACCCATGTCCAATAGTGGACTTCTACCAGCTGATAATGATAAAAATGAAAAGGTTTAATGTAAATCAGTTATTATCTTTATCCTTACTCAAGTCATGGAGAACCGGTCTTCGTTTTGCTACAATTAGATAAATGACACAACCCTTTAACGGTAGTATGTAATTTTAACTTCTACATGCAGTCATCCAAATTTATCCAAACTTATACAAATTTATCCAAAAATATTTTTTCCAAACGAAGTCCAAGAGAAATTTAATTCCAATTAGGGTTACGCAAAATCAGAATTGATAAAAATATCAATATCAATGGTGCAGATTCTGTTGTACAGAACTTAACTGAATTTGGTCCCTCCCTATCTTTTTCTAATGTCAAACGCCAAAATGAGATAGTTACAATTGTCAATCAGTATATTGTACAGTGCTGTCAGTTTCGTTTAAATACGTCAAAGTTAAAATATTTAGACATGATTTCGGAACGTGCGGACTAAAGATACGCAAAAATGCAATATTTTTTTAAACTGTTTGACAGAAATGTAGGTCGGTGTTCGCTATAAATATTTGCTATCTCATTTTGGCGTTTGACATTAGAAAAAGAGAGGGACCAAACTTAGTTAAGTTCTGTACAAACACAATCGGCACCATTGATATTGATATTTTATCAATTCTGATTTTGAGTAACCCTACGTGGAATTAAATCTCTCTTGGACTTCGTTTGGATAAATTATTTTTGGATAAATTTGTATAAGTTTGGACAAATTTGGATGACTGTACGTAGGAGTTAAAATTTCATTCTACCGTTAAAGGGTTGTGTCATAAATTTCATTCCTAAAAATACTGCTCTTCAATGCGGTAAACTCAATCAGACTGGTGATGATAACGAATGTCCACGCGCCACGGGAATTATAACAGTGTCATTATCAACACATGGAAGTCCATAAAATGGAATGATTTGACATAATATCCAACACTTAACATGCGTC
>WUAW01009642.1:64528-76824 GCA_017165845.1 Thaumetopoea pityocampa
TTTTTTTATAAATCATAGATATTTAAAAACAAACTACTCTGATCGACTAATTAAGGGCTTCTGAAACCAAATCCGCCGATGTTTGTATGTTTGTTCGGGCTTCACGCAAAAACCAACGGGTAGATTTTACTTAAACTATTAGGCACTTAAAGATTCCAACTTAAATACTGCGGCATATTTTATCAAAATCGGTCAAGTAGAATTGAAGATACAGCTTGATACCTGTTTCAGTAGCTGTCGTTAAGGTACAAGAGGCCAAGTAAAAGTGGTTCGAAGGCTTTGTATAAAAATCTATGATTGTGTCGGGATTTCTCATGTAGCAAAAAATCGACACTCACGTGGGCGGAGGCGCGAGAAAAAGCTAGTTGTATTATATTTATATTTCTTTTATAGTTAATAACCAAGCATTTTTTGATGCATTAGTGACTAAAGCAACGAAGTCTATCATTCAATTGTTCATTTAATTGCAATAATTAATTTTCACTATGGGTACCATATCATACGCAGTACGAAATAAAGTTACTTAAAACGGAATTGAACTTTACGTGTTCACAAAATTAAATTACGACAATTTATTTATAAAATTATGTGATGTTTCAATACACAATGTGGCCCCCTCTGTTGTTTAAAACTTGACGGCAACGGTTTTATTAAATTTATAAGATTATTTTATCCTGCGGCAATCGCACCCGATACAATTTTGACATATCTTTCAGTTGTTGGGTTGTCGACACTCCGTNACTTAAAACGGAATTGAACTTTACGTGTTCACAAAATTAAATTACGACAATTTATTTATAAAATTATGTGACGTTTCAATACACAATGTGGCCCCCTCTGTTGTTTAAAACTTGACGGCAACGGTTTTATTAAATTTATAAGATTATTTTATCCTGCGGCAATCGCACCCGATACAATTTTGACATATCTTTCAGTTGTTGGGTTGTCGACACTCCGACCAGGTTCTCTAGAACACGTCTCTAGAGCATGTCCCATCCGTGATCAGTGAGATTGAGGTCCGGCGCACAGAGTAAATTAATATAATACTGAAAGTCCGGCGATTGTGCACAGACCACAGCAATACCCGGATGTTTTCCATTGCCAAGTACTTTTTGGTCCTCAGAGCTATCTGCGAACGCGCATTATAATGCATCAGCATAAAATCTAAGCCAACACTTTATGCAAATGGGTGGATAAAGGCCTGAGGACATCTTCAACGTAACTTTCAGTATTTATGTTGACAAATACGAGCTCAGTTCGTCTGTTCTTCATAATATCCGCCCATACCATCGCTGTGGAGCCAATTTTACTCTTCTCGTATCAGGCCTAAATCCAAACCGGGACTCATCCCAAAATATAATTTTATCCCATTGCTCATCCACTACACGCGTTTCCTACACCATTCGTTTCCATGGGCGCATCGTGCTCTTAGGCCGTATTCATGCAGTCTTTTCTTACGGTTTGGAGGCTAACAACAGCACCACTTGAGAATTGTTGTTTTAAACTATCTACTGGGCGATTAACACCGGCTGACATCTTGCAGTCAGTTATATGTATCGCTCCTGTCCAGTTGTACTTGTTCCATATCCTGTGTGCTGTTCAGCAGGATTCCCCGTATTAAAGTAACGCTGCCAAAGACGACAATTCACGCCTCTATTGACACCAAAATGCCGAGTTACCTGGGACTCATTTCTTTCCATTTGTAACATTCCTACAACTCTATTGCTATTTCATTGGCAGTCACATTTGACGCCATTACGTCGCTCCATTCTGTATGAATACTTGAATAATTTGATAATAGAGTTAACTTTATCAAGTCTTTTGCTGTTTTCGGCTTGCGCTGAGCCTTATGGACCTCATAATCATTAGCTCGCGAGAGTACCTGCTGGACATGGACCTCCTCCTTAAAAAAGGAAGGATTTGCCATAATATTCATGCTTGGCAAGGGTTTTAGAGATCGCAGTAGATTTTGAATGAATGACAAGGTAACGCACCAGTACAACACATCGCGTCCCTTAGCTCGTTTTCACAGCAACCACGGGAGAAGATGGAGTGACGCTATTATCATAGAGCCGTCACACAACAGCACATGAACTTAATACCATTTTATCCAATACGCAATATGGAGCCCTAGAAACAATGATGTGTATTCTTACCTTTGAGCGTAAACATTGGTGAAGTCAGTCTTCTAAGATCCCATCCTCTAACTAATCCATCAGAACCCGCAGTCGCCAGGGCGTGTGTTTCTGTTCTACTCCAGTCACATGACAATACCTGCACAATGAACTTTATTGCAATAATTACTAGCTAAAGAGAGCTCTGTGTCTTTCAAGCGGAAACCTAGGTATACAATAATGATTTGCGCAAAAAAGACACTGGACACAGAAATTAGGGGGTAAATATCATAATTTGCTGCGACAGTTCTGCAATATGACACAGAAGTGGAAACCATGGAACATATGTTGTGCTGCTGCAAAGCGTTAACCAAAAAACTTATGGAATCTGTCTGATATACACCAGACCTGAAGATTCTATAATCTATATATTCTATAATCTATATATCTATCTTTAAGATTCTATAGTCTATACTCTTCACCACTAGATCAATATGTAGCCTTTTTGAAGCTGCATTCAGAGAGGATTAGAGTCACGGGCAGTACAAAAGATACCATAATGTCGAGATGCATCGAAGCATCCACACCTGAACCCACAGAGGTCAATTAAGACTTATCTTAATTGACCTCTGTGAATTCGAATTGGTGTTTTATTAAACATAGTAGCTAGTATCTTAATACTAGCTACTATGTTTAATAAAACACCAATTCGTAATTACGTGTAATGCGCTAAGTAGCAAAACAACCAAGTGATTGAGTATGAACTACCCGTCTTAACTAACATTATTATAGTAATCAAATTTAACAAGTACCCACATAAGTAATTGTAATATATAGAGTAAGTAGTTACACAACCCCAGCTACAAGTAATGTTTTGTGATAATTCACTATTCTATTACATTAACTGAAAGAAACATTTGCATTAATTTTTACAAGGAACCTGCTTTAATGAGTTTTTCAATAATCCCTGGGATCAAAATAACAATTCATATTGCTAGTTTTTATTTTATACATATAAGTGTTCACTATAAATATTTAGCTTGCTGTTGAAGTTTACTACCAGATATAGGCCTCCTCCATCAAAGAAGATTGGGGATGTAATCGCTATATTATCCATGCATAGCATAAATACTCCCAGCCTGTGAATATATCTATTATCTATACTAGTAGACACACAGTAAATGTTTATATAATTATAGGGCAACGGGATAATGCTGCCCACTAGCCTGGTGTTGCACAGCAACTACAGAAAAAGATAACTAATATTATGCTGACACCACCCATTGTCTTACTGCGATGTTAAATTGTATTGTAAATACCACTTTACCTCTGCATCGTGTGCTTTAACAACAGCAGCTGGTCTCGCTGCTTCAGTACAGGTCCACAGCTTTAGATGGCCATCGCCTGACACAGATGCAAATGTAGCGGGCGAATGTGGCGAGAAAGCGGCCGTGTACACCAATTGAGAATGACCCACGAAGGTACTAAGACATGCTTCAGACTCTGGGTCCCACTGTAATAGACAATAATAGTGAAGCATAAAATAATACATCTCAAGATGTCTAATTCATTTTCATTCCCAAAGAATTTGCGTCAGGTACTCCTATCTAGCGAGAATGAATGGCTTTTTATTAAGCTCATACAATTTATGTGCCAATATTCCTACGTGCTTGTCTGTGGTTCAGAGGATATACCAGACATGTCTCCTTCACATGACATAGCACCAATGTTTTGATAAATTAATAATCATTAGTTGAGTTTAATTGATTAATCTTCAGCATAGAAAAATCAACTAACTAATTTTACAGTAGTGTCCCAGCTTGCAGTCAGTAAATGTGATCTGGGCCAATCTACTGAGCAAACTTCGCTGGTGTGAGCTCGTAACACGCGCAATGGAGCCACACAACCGACTCTCCAAACTATGACAGCACCATCGCCTGCTCCACATGCTGCCGCACTTTCTGTTGTACCTGACCATGTCTGAAAAGAAATAATCTTTCTGTTACACATCAGATCAGCCTATTAGGCCAACATTCTGGGCCACAAGAATATTATAATAAAAACTCTACCTACATTTTGCTCAATTATAATGTGACTCAATTACCTAAATACAGAGAAAATACAAAGCGATTAAAGCAAGACCAAGTCATATTTATAAATAAAGTGAATGGAATAAAGCAAGTAATCTAATTATTTGCTAATGTAAGTTCATATAGCAGTGTTGTAGGGCTTCAATATGCAAAACTCTATACATATTTACTATTTATAATGCTGTCCATAAAATGATGCCTTTATATACAATATTTAACAAGGCCAAATTATCTTAACTAGCAAGTGGCCTTTAAGTATGTTTAAAAAACAATTAGAGAGCAGGGCATGCTTTTCAATGTTACTTGTCTAAAACAACTACTGTCCCCTTAATTCTATTAACCTAATCCACAAGACAGAATTAGCCTACTTATCTGGTTTTTACTATACTTTCCTTTTTATGGTGTAGTAAATAAGGACGAAAATGACTTACATGCCTACTTAATTGAGTAGAAAACAAAATTATTTAGATGACTATTATATATCCTTCCTCTAGAAATTCCTCATCGTTCTTCCTTTAAATGCCTACTATCACACATCTCTCCTTCTTTTATCTATCTCTTATGTAAATTTGTAAATATGAATAACATTAAACTGTAAATAATTCAACTAACACTTGTGTAAATACTAATATGGAATCTGTTTGAATAACTAATCCTACTAATAATATATGTTGTCCTGTCCTTTATTTTAAATTAATCACCCTGTTTGAAGATATTCCATCATTTTACAGACCATATTATAAATTTCACCTCTCACTCCAGTTTATGTTATGATACTCGCAAAAATGGTTATTGGCAGAATTGTACCAATCTGACACAAGAGCCATAAATTAGGAAGTGAAGTGAAGTGATGACTATTTTATTATATCAAACTGTGAAATTCCAATTCTTAGGAAAATATTAGATGTCATGCAATTTTTCATAGGACTTTTTTAAAAGAACACGTATACTAGATCTCTAGATCAGCTATTAAGCCCTTGTGACTTTTAGGCTGCATGTACCACTGACATCATGCTATACATATGTCACCCAGATCAATAACAACACAATGCACTGCTGAGCAGAGAAGTGGTAATAAGTGGTAAAATTAACAGTCTTCACTTATTGCTTGTAGCTCACTTTTCCTGCCGAATGTAAGTATTAAATGTGAAACTCCTTCACCCAATTCCTTATGAAGATAAGTCTTAAAGAAGGCCATGACTAATAAAAGGTGTAATGCTCACAATATACCCAAAAGGGTTACTCAAGTTTTAATATTATTATGCACAGATGCATTAGGTATGATGTATAGTGATTTACTGTAGAAAAATAAAAATATTCTTTACTCCACTAATTATATTTACCACAGTCTATATCATTAAAAAATAATTAATTAACCAACTGTAAAGGTTTTGATCAACACTTAAGAGGAAGATAAGTTTCTAATAATATCATTGGAATAAGAATATTTCTTTGTTTTCCCTAATTATAGCCAAGTATATGAATTTAAGTATCCCCCTCCTGATCAGGGGAGGTCCGTGCCCCTGTAGTGGGGATGATATGGACTGGGGATGATGATGATATGGCTAAGTATATGAAGTAAAGTACATCAGTGGTGTAGTGGTGTTAGACATGGCTTATGATCGAAGGGTTGTAGGTTCGATCATGGTCCTGTACTGCTGAGTTACTATTTGTAATTCATGTACAGTCTACATTGTAGATACCAATGTACTTAATGGAGAAGGAAAACTTCATGAGGAAAACTGCATGGTCACATGGGTATGTGAAGTCTACCAATCTGGACTAGGCCATCATAGTAGACTATGGCCTAATACCCCTCCTGATCAGGGAAGGTCCGTGCCCCTGTAGTGCAGATGAATATGGACTAGGGATGATGATGATATGAATTTATTAATATATACAAATTAAATGTGTTCATGTCCAAAAAATGTTTAACTCACTTCATGTATTATCGACAAATTTGAAGTGTAAGTACCATAAAGCATAATATATTATGTATGCAGTAATGGACAGTTACAATGTAAGAATTTATCATTTTGTGACTAGGACTTGCAAATGAAAATGTTTCATAACTGATCATACTTCAAATTTCTCAATAATATCTGTTCTCCTACTATTTGTTTAGAATTATAAAATTCCTAATTCCCATAATATAACTTAGCAAAATATAGATGTATTAAAGCATATATCTGCCTACACCTGCCATGATAATAAGTGTGAATTCTAATTAGATAAAAATCTTACCACATCAAATAATCCATCAGTCCACTCTAATTTCTGCATTTCAACTAATGTACTACCATCTGGGGCTAGTTCTAGGAAGAATAAAGTACCCCCACCTGCCAAGCCATAATACTGACTAGTAGCCACTGCCAGAGCATCAGGCCTTGTCCTCGAGAACCTGACGCTGTATCCATGCCGACTTGGAGTCAAGAACGTCGGCATACTGATTGTGTAGCTAAAACAGAACCTATGTTTTTAACATGGAAAGTAAAAAAAGATCTTTAATTAAACCTATTTAATCATTCTTACAAAGTAAATTAGATGTTATATTGCATTCCTATTCCAACATCACACTTATTTATTTCAATTACTCTCAAATTTCATTCCATTTTATGTATTTATAATTCTAATTAGAAAATAAATAAAATCCCAAATACAGGTTAACCTAACTTGCTTCTTTCTGTCAAACGGATTGTCAATTTTTTTTTATTGTTAGTGGTAAGCAACTATCCAGTTATTATCGAATCGATTCCCATGTGTGAAAATGCGTCATCAAAGTTTAATCTTATTAGAACGCCTACACAAATCCTATTAGAAACTTGGTGTATCTGTAAGAAACCTCACATGTTACCTCCATATATAAACAAATTGTCCGCGGTGAGTTTATTTCTGGTGAACTGCTCTAGGCTACTGTTCTCCTTCAAAGAAATCAAGTTTTCTGTCATTTTTCATAATTCCCATTTATTTACCCCTTAACTTAACTGCAAACATGCTGAATTACGTGTCTTTAGCTTTTGTTGTTGCTGTAAAAGTTTTTAAGAAAACTACTCCAAATGGAAAAGTTACTGTGTACCTCGGCAAACGTGACTTCATTGATCATATGGATTACTGCGATCCCGTCGATGGTGTAGTCGTTGTGGATACTGAATACCTAAAAGGAAGAAAAGTTTATAGTCAGGTATAGTCAGGTTTTAAGTATAGTTTTGTGAGTGTAAAGCAAGTGAATATTGAAGTGTAATGTGAAAAATTTTACAATAAAAAATATTTTGTATGCTTTATCTAGCTCGTAACTACCTACCGTTATGGTAGAGAGGAAGATGAAGTGATGGGTGTGAAATTCTCTAAGGAAATGGTTATTGGACAAGACCAGGTTGTACCCATGATCAATGCTAAAATGGAACTCACACCCGTTCAGGAAAAATTGTTGAAGAAACTTGGTCCTCACGCTTATCCATTTACTTTTAACTTTCCCGAATTAGCTCCCAGCTCGGTAAATATTGTGATAATATTCGCACCCCTAGATCAAAACTGATAAAACTCAAAATTCTCGACTTTAGAAATTATAGTATTTTTTATCCCTTATACAAATATGTATTGAGAATAGAACTGTAATAATTATGTTTTTGCTAGTGTTTTCTAGATGGTCTCAGAAACCAGAATTTTGAAATGGATACTTGTCTCCCGTTACCGCCAGAAAGTTATCAGAAAATAATATCTATAGAAAAGGCTATAAATATAAACCTCTATTTAAACTCGAAATTTGTGTTAAAACAATTTTGGTCTAGGGGTACGATATTCTTATAATATAGAATATATTAAAATTTCTTTACTTAAATCTTATTCTTACAATGAAACTTACTAAAATAATATAGGTGACTTTGCAACCTGCTGAAGAAGATCAAGGCAAACCAATGGGTGTTGAATATTGCGTAAGAACTTACGTTGCTGAGCAAGAAGACCAAAAGAGCCACAAGAGGAGCTCAGTAACGCTTGCTATTAAAAAGGTAAACGTGTCTTGGTGAATAAATAGAAAAAAAATTATTAAAAACAAATTAAAAGTTATACATATAACGCATTTCACTTTATCTAATGTAGTGTACCAAAACTTATTATATTTTTGTACAGTTGCAACATGCTCCCGCCTCACGTGGACGTCGTCTACCAAGTTCTTTGGTCAGCAAAGGATTCACTTTCAGTAATGGAAAAATAACCCTGGAAGTAACTTTGGACAGGGAAATTTATTATCATGGTGAAAAGCTTGCAGCAAATGTCATCATTTCTAACAACTCCAGAAAATCCGTGCGGAACATCCGTTGCATGGTTGTGCAACATGTTGAAATTACTATGATCAATTCTCAGTTCAGCCGACATGTGGCTTCTTTGGAGAGTCGGGAAGGGTGCCCGATTACCCCTGGAGCAAGTTTGTCAAAAACCTTCTATCTTGTTCCGTTGGCTCGCAGCAACAAGGACATACGCGGTAGGGTAAATTAGTTACTATGAGTATATACAAAACTGCTTACATTTAAATTACACTTTCGTCATCTTTTAGTTCTTGAATTAAGAAATAATAAAACAATACAGTGAATAGAGAGTGACTAAATTAGTTAAGTTAATAAGCACCAATTGTACTGATTCTGTTGTAACAGGACTTAACCTAATTTATTCCCTCCCTATCTTTTTCTAAAGTCAAACGCCAAAACGAGATAGCTACAATTTTGGTGCTGTCAGTTTAGTTTAGAAACGACAAAATTAAAAGATTTAGATGCAATTTGGGCATTTTGGAATGATCTCTTCCGATCAGTATTAGCACAATACTCTCATATCCTTTTATAAAATCTGTATAATAATAAACCTAATCATGAATAATGTATTCCACAATAAACTAATTTACCGTGAAATATTTTAACGGCACGTGTGTTATTATTATCAAGTAATATATTTAAGAGGGATGTTTATCAGCTATTTACTCTTGTAGTATTACTCTACTGATACAGAATTGCAATTAACAGGTGTTGCTTTGGATGGTCATCTGAAGGAAGATGATGTCAACCTAGCCAGTTCCACGCTGGTTCCAGAAGGAAAATGTCCGACAGATGCTATTGGTATTGTGGTCTCTTATTCCGTACGTGTCAAACTGAATTGCGGAACACTTGGCGGAGAATTAGTAACTGACGTGCCATTCAAACTACTCCATCCAGCTGAAGGTTAATATCACTTGAAATTTTTGAATAATTTTAGTTAATATAAAATTAACATGACTGCAATTCCATAGGTACTGTCGAACGTCAACGATTCAACGCAATGAAGAAAATGCAGTCCATTGAAAGACACCGTTATGAGAATTCCCTCTACACCAATGAAGAAGAAGAGGATAATATTGTGTTTGAAGATTTTGCCCGTCTCAGGATGAACGAGCCTGAATAAGACGAAATGAAAGAGAATAAAGGAACCTGATAAAACTAAAATAATATTTAAAATAAATGAAGAAAAATATATATAAAAACATTACATCACCTAAACTTGCCCATGAAATCTAACTTCACCACATTTTCAAAAATTCGTGTTAGTAAATCAGATTAGTAACCTTCATTACTCACTAAACAATAACTGTTAATCATGTTAAAAAAAATCATTTACATACCTTGTATTAACTCTTAAATTAAACTTCACCTAAATTTTTTGACTTTTATTTATAGCATTTCTATCAAGAAAATACTAAGTATTCACACTCACGTCCGGTGCACTACTGGCATATTATCACTAAAGATGCAATCTAAACCAGGTACTTTTTTACATGAACTATTGTGTCACTCGATAAAAGGGCTGTCTTTCCCCACCCTATTTTTATTTGCGCTTTTGGCTGTACCTCAATTCGAGTCTTAAATGCAAAGTCAGTATTATAATATTTCGTCTTATGTCCGGCCCGACAGTGGCATGATTTTTTTTTTATTTTACAGTTATACTTTTATTAATTTTAAATCTTCTCTAAATTAACTGTACTAGTGTGGCTGATGGCAAGATAATAGATAAATAGATAGATAACTCTTTATTGACACACCAAAAACAATTAATTACAGAAGAAAAAATACAAATACAAAAAGTGTTACAATGAGCGGCCTTATCTTCCAGCCAATCTTTAATGATAAATAATTTTTTTTTATATGTACCAGTTTTAGATATGCATCGTTAGCGACAAAAATTTATCAAAAAACCACGGGGGTAATTTGTAACAACCTAATGCTCTAGTAGTTTTATTATTTTTGTGGTCTCGACCTATCGACACAGTCGTAGAACCATGTCACATCTACAAAATGGCTACTTTACAGAGGAGCAGTGTAAAGTTTTGGACTCGCGTATCTCTGTTTTTATATGCTAGTTGTAAGTTATCAAATCAAAAGCATTTATTCGTTAATAATTATTTACCATAGATAGGATCTTCATTTAAGTATGTACACCGGTGTACGGAGATCTGTAAAGTTGTTATTAATTAAATCATTTAGAAAAAAAATATGCCGAGATATGCGTGTTCAAAACATACATTATATATTAACATACATACATACACTCACGCCAATATCCCACAAGGGTAGGCAGAGACCACAGTACATACTACATACACACATACATTCACGCCTTTTCCCATTGGAGTAGGCAGAGACCACTTCCTTCCACCTGCTACGATCGTTTGATGTAGCAAAGTGGCTATCCGCAGCCCACACTTCGCCTCCGCGGACAATGAGACGTGTCGTGTGGCGAACCACGACGCCGCCATTTTATAAGACTAATTAAGTAGCCATTTTATAAATTTGGCATTGTTCTACAACAGTGTCAGTTTTAATCGTCTGCTGCGCAAGACAAACCACGTGCTAAATTAGGTTTCTTTTCAGTCTCATTATGTATCATTGCTCAATAAGATGAGCTCTTTATATTATCTTTTAGGTTTATATGATTGTAAAATTAGTATTATGGGGGCCGGAAAGTAATGTCGGTATTCATGTCGATATTAGTTTGTCATTTATCAGCGCATTGCGTACTCGTGCCGAAGACATTTTTAAGTTAGAGTGACTTGTTAAGTTGTAAATAATTAACTGTTATTTTTTTATTGCAATTTAAGATAAAATAGCCAGCATAATACCGGAAGAGGTACATAACCGTCATCGCATGCTTTTTGAGTTTCACAAGGGTAGTAACGAAACGCATTAGACGTTCGTAAATGCCAAAGGTGGTTTTCTAAATTCAAATCCGGTAATTTCGATTTTTTTCATCTCGTATCGATCAGGAAGACCAACAATTTAAAATAATGACATCTTAAGGGAGTAAATAGAAGCAAAACGCTGTCAGACAATTGAAAAACTGTCAAACACCCTTAACCAACCTTGATCAACCATCCAAAAACCTTTGCAACAAATTGGTAAACTAAGCAGAGTAGGTGGTTGGGGCCGAATCAATCCGAAGGAAACAAAGCTAATCGATCCACCATTCATCGATAACCCAACCGTTGGTGGGTAAGCATTTCTCTCCGTGCCCGTCTCTGCTGTGGTTATAAATGCTAATCTATGGATGATATATTTTTCATTATCATCATCAACGTATGGTATGCCACTGCTGGACAACGGCTTTCTCCTTAAAAATGATAAATTTACTATAATTTGCACGCTTGATGGATAATAAATCAAATTTCAATCTCAAATCGGAAGTTTCAACACGATTCTAGGTAGACGCAAATGTGATCGTGACTTCCGTTGGTTTTTAGAATTTTACGAAAATATCGTACGTATATAGTTGACTTAAAACATTTGTAGCGACTTACTTCACTAACTAGCACCAAACATCCTCAACAGACGGTGCAAGTCTTGAGTGACGACATTAGAAATTTTGAATCACGCGAATGAAGTTTCATAGCGAATTAGCGTATATACAACTAGCTTTTGCCCGCGGCTCCGCTCGCGTTAATGTCGGTTTCCCGCTACATGGGACATACCGACACAATCATAGATTTATATAAAAAGTCAAACCACTAACCACTTTTACTTTACCTCTCATACCTAAGCGGCAGCTACTAAAACAGGGATCACTCTGTATCTTCAAT
>WUAW01009643.1:15879-27282 GCA_017165845.1 Thaumetopoea pityocampa
GTGTTAAAGTGTTACAACTTACAATATATAACAAGTGCTTATTATTATTACTATAATTTATACTTTATGATACGTGTGAGCTACGTGTTTAAATTATATATTATTATGAAAGGCACTTTATTTTAAACAAAAACAAAAGTACATATCACTAGGTATTTTACGAAATAGGCATTTTAATTTATATTAAATATTATCACTAAAACAAGTTATAACAAAATATAGATCTAATATACGAATCTCGTCTATACTCAATTCGAACTCGAATAACTAACACTAACATGTGTACGAAGTATTTCTAATAATTGGTTTGACTTTTCGATAGTTACACTTGTTTCCACATCCCTATAGCCAGTTTTTTTTACGTTTTTAATAGGGTGGAACAGATAAATAAATAAACAAATATCTTTTTATATTTCTTTTTAATTTTTATAGGTAGGTACTATTTATGCACATTAAACGAAATTTAATGTGTATAACTTCTAACGCTACTTATAAGCGATTGATGAGAGTGCGAGGCACGTGGTAGCTAGCGCAAACTGGTTTATCCAGATTTAGTCACTGCGTGTACAAACACTACTACAAACGCAAAAACATCTCCAAACCGACTTATCTGTAATATTCTGCACCAGACACCCACACTGTCTCGGTCGGGAGTGTGCGTATGGCGAAACAGCGGGTGCACTCGACCCGAGCTCCAGGTGAGTGATCATTAACAATCCGTTACGACAGACTGTGCACAATGTCAATATGTGTCCACACTGCCACAACATTATTTTTGTTAGGTTGGCAAACGCCCGAGAAATGTTCAAGGTGAATCCGCGAGTTGTTGAGGAAGTTGTAATCACATTAATAGTTATTACTTGTATTTATAATATATTTATTATTAGTGTGATTACACATTGTTATGTTAAACATTGTTGGTTACGCCGCTCGCACTATTATAAAACAAAATTATTATATTTATTTTATAAATGCTATGTGGCGCCACCTACAATTCCTGCGGTTCCACTCCTACGCACCGTTTAGTGTGCTTCGGTACGGCTAGATGGCAGCGCGAGTGACCGCGAAAACATTTTCGCGGCTTGACTGTGTCAAAATAATTACTTTCTACTTCACCGCTCCCGCCTCCGCATCGCTTCATCGTCTCCGCTCAAGAGATACATTGCTGTTGCTACATACAACAAGAAAGCCTCAGTCTACTAAGAATACCATTTTTTAATGGTGCTTCTGACGATGCAGGTTAGGTCACTGCTTGATTGTGTGGCGTGACAGACATATTTTTTAATAAATATTTTTTATCCGCCCCGCTCATAAGCAAGTGACGCATCTCGGCTGGTTGTGGCTCTTCACACGCCCCACCATCACAACGGTGTTACTGGTTTTCATTTTAATCTCACTATCAGCAACGGCACTGCACCTACTATTTTATGAAATAAATTGCATTATATAGATACACATAGAGCACTTTAGTCATTAAATCCTATATATATTGTATATAAATATAAAAAGGTCAGTACGTTTGTCTGTCTGTTTGTTACCTCCTCAAGCCTCAATTGGTGATAACATTTCAAATTTGGCAGAGTAGAGATAACACCTCAGGCTGGCAGACGTAATGTATCGTCATCACCACTATCATAAAGTTATTGTGAACGAAGCCGCGGGTTTCAGCCAGTCGATAATAAGACACGTGTCTAATGAAATTTTTTTTTCTTGCTTAAAAGACACCTTCCGCATTAGGATTAAATTCCTGTGTCGCGGGGACTTTACAAACATTCAAATAACGGGAACACAGAACAATTTGTAGATTAATCGTTGTCCCATGTGGCGGAACGAACCCACAACACTCGACAGCGCAGTGGAAAAGCGACCACTTAAACCACTGCGTTATTTGTGCAGTCATTCATAATGTCATCAGTCGTGCATCAAATTCTCATATAGTTTTGGTTGGGGACAGATTTAGCAAACATTTTACCTCCAGTTAGGAGCGTTTTGGCGGCAACTCGAGTGAAGTATCACTTAAGTTTTATTTTAACCTTTTATATTAGTTTCTTTTAATGTTTAATATATAAATTTGGTGTTGTTTTGTGTATTAATCGTCAATAAGCGTGAACAATAATGAAACATTTTAATAAAACTGTGACTAACATAGCAAAGTGACCGTATTTTTTCAAGGTAATAAGTCTGCAAATACTCTTACCCAGACAATGTGTGGTATCAACCTTCGGATTAATGTTGAAACTCCCAGAAGCAAAAAATGTGATATATCAGCATTTTATTGTTAATGTGACGAAATAAATAATACGTATACGGCTGAAGGACACGTATCTAAGAACAATTGAAAAAATAACTTTCAGTTAGCGCCCATTGTAACCTGAATAGAGAATGAGTCGAATAGCGGAACGCCGAGAATTACATCGTGTACACGCTGAAATGTTCTATTTAAAATAACACTCGACGCTAACTAAATTCCAGCTGTGCGCGCAGTGGGTCCGCGATATTACAGTCGAAACGAATTGTTGATTTGCTACTTATCGAAAATAGTATTTTTAATTAAACGAAGTAAAGAGTTTTCCACTTTTCGATGAAAAATAAATATTGGCGTGGTGGTAGGATTAAAAAAATCAATCGTCAAATCATTCAGTCGTGAACTCGAATTCAACATTGAACAGAATATCACTGTTACATTATACGGCGACAATATTTAACAAAGCAACATTAGCGCCTGTCAATTTACTTTAAATAATTAAAAATACGAGTAGAGGCCCTTTGTATTGCAAGTCTATAAACGGTAATTCGTTACGCACAACCAGGCAGACCCCGCTGGTCGGGCTGTGGCGCGTAGGTCTGGCGTTAGCTCTACTTAAGTAACACGATACTTATAGAAGCAGTGGCCAGCCATTTAATTGAAGGACTTATATTTTTAATAAATCGTTTAATGTAAACTTTGGCTGAAGATAAAAAAAAATATGCTACAGCTTATGATATAAACTCATATAACCTAAAACAAAGACAATAAACAATTTCATTAATAACGTATAATAATATATCTATAACTATAAATATATTTAACACCAGTACCTAAACTGCTATAACTCCCGAAGAAGCCACTCTCAACGCATACACTCAATGTAGCAGTTTCTACAAACTCCTATCAATAATCAATTTAATAATAACAATTTTGATGTCAGTCAGACAATTTTAAAGAAAAATTTTTGTACATCCATAGAGATCTTAAAAAATTTTATTAGTAACTGTTGTTGAAATAACTTTTTTATCGTTATTCTCTTGTCACAAAGAAGTAAAATTCAGTAGTGTCAATGTGTTTCCCAGTCGATGTATAAATTTCAGTAAGTACGTTACTCTCTTTAACGACAGTAATGGGACATCATCCGGCAGTACTAAACAATATCCAATTCATTTTTGATTTGTGACAAAAGTAACAATAAAACACGAAATAAATTAATGTTATTAAAAATTTTCTATTTTGTCCAATCAATATTTGGGACGTAGGCCACACAGTCAATGTTTAAATAAAATCAATTGAATTACTAATAATTCAATTGATTTCAAATAATTTTATCTAAAGAAAATTGTTTGAAGTCACAAATGACAGATTAAAACAACACAATTTCGTAATACTACCATGAAATTAATTCATCTTTGTTATATTATTATTGCATAGTACAAATTCATCCCAATCAGACAGACGCTCTGTTACTTAGGACGTATTGTATAAAGTACGTAATAACTCTTGTCCTTCATCTGAAGTCCAATATTCAACAATAAGATCGCGCTCTCTCTCCAGACACGACAGGAATGTAGATTCAGGTCCACTCTTCTTCAAATTTAGGAGATGCTTTTTCAAAAGAATATTCTGAAATTAAAATGTAAATAATATTCAGTTTATTAAATTCACATTTAAGTCACTCGTTCTCTTCCCGTGGATTGTATGTAAACCAGTGCACCCCGATAATGGGCAGCAATGCGATTCAACCAACTTTTACTGCGATCTATCCAACACGCCCGTCAAGCGCGAAGATTACGATAAAATCCCTCCCTTTCATGGAGGAATGCCGTGGCGAGCCGGTGGTGATGGTGTCGTATGTCGTAATGACGGATACCACAAGCTTGTTGGAATTTTATAGGTAATTCAAACATAATCAGAAAAACACAATATTTTTTATGAAATATAATTTTTATTGAAAGCGAAAGTTTCGCTTTCTATAAAAGTGAAATATTTTTTGTTGAATGCAAACCAAGCTGCAGTCAACTAGAAAATAATAAAAATTTCAAGATTGTCGGCACAAAAATAGAGTTCCCTACTCGTTCACGAGTAAGGAACTCTATTTTCCGTTCTCTCTATATCCCGTTTATATCAGAGAACACATACATAATGAGCAGCAGAATTACCTGCGACTGAATAAACATTTAACACGATCTCCAAGATGCTTGCCAAGCATCCAGACTATGACAAAATGTGATGTTTACTCCGTAAGATACCAATATAATAGGACACCAAGAAGAAAAATATTAATATTAAAAAGAAAAATAAAATTATACAAAAAATAAAAAAAGATGATAATGTATATGCTTGCATTTACAGACAAAGCAGCATGACAGCTCAGTCCTGAAGAACAACAATGCATCAGTATAAGAACTGAAGCAGAATGACACTACAACTACTACTACTATTTCATTAGAATTGGAGTGAACAATGATATACCATCTTCAGAATTCAATAAAGAATGGACGAAATTAATGAGTCACGGATTGCAAATAGTTTTGAGGACGCGTTGGTGTGCATACACTTAACCCATTTGCATCATGGCTCTAATTAAGCTGCCGCGCTGAAACGTCAGCGGCGTTCAGCTAACGACTGCACGAGCCAGCGGATCACGGTGAGACGAATCACCGCGCGCGGGCGGTCTCATGTGCAGTAAAACACATCCAAATTGTTCGCGGGATTTATTAAAACTGCACCGGGTAAAACCATTGATACACTATGTTACATCACAAACATCGCGTTTTAATATTTAGCAACTGGTAATAAAAAGCTATCGGATGTTCGCGAATTATTCCGCACTCGGTGATAGTAGCCAGACACGGCTCGCGGAATATTCTGCGCTTGGATGCAATTGGGTTAATGTCGTATGGGATTATCAGAGGACTCTAATCAGACTGGTGTATTCAAGTCACAGATTACCAACAGTTATTAAAACTACAAACTACATAAGCGACTTATTAAAAAAAGAGACAAAGCATCGATATGCTGCTACCAAATGAAACAAATCCAAAGTGTTGAATATCTCGATACGAGGTTATCTTATCGATATAGGTTGCGACCTGTAACAGAGTTTCATTTGTACCTAGTCATCAGAACAGTGCTGTGATTACAAATGTGGTTCAATGTACTTGTATTGTCTCTTCTGTGCACACTTGTAATATCGAGTCGTGATAACGAAGAACTCGTTCTTTATTACTATGGTCTAGTAAGTGTCATTACAAATAAGTTACAGTATTTCCCGTCTATCAAGTTCAAATTGTATGATTACCATTAGCCTGTTCAGGTCCACAGTTAAACACAGGTCTCACCTATGCCCATACTTCTTCATTGGCACTTGAACAGATATATTTGATATTTTATAAACATTTTTATAGGTGCTTGTTCCCTTATTTTTATATTTTTAAAAAGACCCTCATTTTGTGGTCGCACACTAACAACGTAAAGGAACTCCGAACTCTCTCCCTTCTGTGTACATCCCTATATGCAATGATGTTCTTAAGTCGCAGGATATTATTTCTCCCTATTATCACAGCCAACTCTCGCGCAGTACCCATACGAAAAGTTGAAAGTGGCGTCATTATCATACCGTCGCCACACGAGTGAATAACTTCAGTCATAAAATTCATAGTCATCAACTGACGCAACACAAGTTTATTATTATTTATTTACTAGAATTTCAAACATAGTGTATGCGGTTACCGCGTCGCTGTTCAGTCCGGTGCACGGTGACAGTATAATACTTTCGGAGGTGCAGCGAGAGCCGGTTAAATGATAACAATATCGGTGGGCGTCCAAGCAAAAAGGGTCCAGTGGTGGGGTATTGAGTTACCACTAGATTATACCGGTATCTAGAATAGTCAATTGATAGTAAGGACTGAAAAAAATATTCAAAAACTGGCACATATTTTTTTATAAGACATTTGATGCTGACATTCTGAAAAAGCTTGATTTAAGTTTAAGTGAAAAAAAAACACACTTCTACTTGCTTGTTACATAGATTTTTATTTATCATTGTACATTGAGATACTCTCCATGAAATCAACTTATAATTAAATTATTTAAATAGAGATCGGTACGGGGAATTGAAACGTATTTTATTCCAAAAATATTGGCATGCCGACCACTGGTACCTTTTTACTAAACTTTTATTTTCTGGAGAAACATCGTATATAGTCATTTACTATATGAAATTGTAGATAATTTTTTAATAATCAATTAAAATCGCGAAATGCAATTTTTTCACCCAACTTTACAAAACTTCTCGGAAACTAAATGCCGAGAACTGGACCCTTTCTGATGGACGCCCACATATAGTATTTAGCAGTTTTGCATTTTTTTTGCTTTTACGACCTTTGTTTCTATCAGAAATTTATCCTATCATTATTCGCTGCAGAAGCTCGTAGCTGTCATAACTCAAGTAACATATATCTCTATATATAAACGTGTTAGTTTAGCAACGGATTAATAGACTGAATGGTAAATAACCAGGAAGAGAGCGAACGCGAGCTGCCGGCGTGTGGGGCGCGGGCGGCGTGCTCGGCACGCGTCGCACGCTACTGGCGCGCGCCCGCGCTCGTGCGCCTGTGCCGCTGCACGCGCCGTGCGCACTGCGACACCCCGGCGCACAACGACAGCGTCGTCGAGGTCAACAACAGAGTGCACTTACAGGTGCATCTCTTATTGGAGACTCAAGCTAATTTTTCCATGCGTGTATGCACTCTGAGCTGGGAATTACATTAGACCTAAATCAAAAGTCCCTAACGCAACTCGGTCTCGCGAATTTCAATATCTAATATATACATTTTGGATACACCATCATCGTCCAGTTTCAAGTTCCCTAATGTACCATACATATGCCCCTTTCATAAACAAGTGACTTGCCAGTCGGCACGCATGACAAGCATCTTCAAGGTCGCAGTAGATGTTCGGCGAATCGCTTAATAGCACTCATGACTAAAGAAGAGCAGCACGCTCTTCTTTAACCAGTAGTGAGGAGAAATCGATCGAATTAATCGTGCGGCAAACATTTTGGCTTGGAGTACGCCCTTGTGTTAAGGTACAGGGAATGCAGGTTTCATATTCAACTCTTGTACTTTGAATCGATTATTTTGCTTCCAGTTTTGTCAACCAATAACCCATTGGGAAGAATGTTCCGCTAATGAACAAGCTCTAACTGTAGTCACGTCGTACAGCCGAATGAACCCAGACGAACTTGAAGAAAAACACCACATGAACGTCCAACTGGTGCCGCCTACGATCACATTCAAGTGCCGCTGCCAGGAACCCAACTATTGGAAGTTGGTCTCCAGAGATAACGATACTCGTACATATCGGTGTTCATACCTACCTCTCTGCAAGACGGGAGAGTTCTGCGGCGACGTCAGCTTCGATCTCAACGCCTTATATCAATCATGTCTGTGCCCGAGACACCATATGTGTGTGCACAATGGCGGCATCGCCCATACGCAAATTTCTGAATTATTATACGAGGGTAGTGGATGGAAAGCCTACTGTCAGCGCCTCCGCGATGACTATAGTTATGAAGATTATTAGATTCACTTACTTGCGTTGACTGAGTCGTAACGTCCTTAGCGATAGTGCGGACCTGTTCATAGAACCTCTCGGGCCAAAGGACGCGGCTCACTAAGCCCCCGTGCAGAGCTTCAGACGCCGACAGCCGCCGCCCAAACACAACTAAGTCATTCAACTAGAACAATAATATTCATTAAATATTTAATATCATGGTAAGCAACGTGAGTTTCTCTACGAGACAAAATCCTAAATGAATAAAAATCTAATTAGAGGTTTGGACAATTTCTACCAGCCTGCCGTTAATATCGTCCACTGATGTACAGCTGTCTAGCAATTCGAAGCGATTTGACAGTTTAAGTTGAAAGCTCTCAGGGTTTTGGATATGTGCATTTGACGGTCGGAGCGTGGACTTCATCATACGCAACCTTTCCAGTTTGACATTGTTATTCAATATGCCCCTGACGATTCGGTGATCGCTACCGGTTTAACCCTGTGGATCAGAGTGGCATCATTGAATAGCTGTTTTTTGGTACTCATAATGAAGTCAATCTCGTTTTTCGTTACACCGTCGGGGCTCATCCAGGTCCATTTCCTGTGAGGCGGCTTCTGGAAGAAAGAATTCATCATAAAGAGTCCTTCTTTCTCCAGAAAGTCGGCCAGCCTCTGTCCTCTGGCGTTCCGCTGCCCATATCCAAATTGCCCCACTCTCAACTCATCATCGCTTCTACAGCCCAGCTTTGCGTTGAAGTCTCCCATGACAACAGTAAAGTGTGTCTTGGAGCTATGCTATATAGCCCTACTAATGTTCTCATACATAGCTTCCACCTCATCATCTGTGTGCGTCGTAGTTGGGGCGTATACCTGTATGACCTTCAACGAATACCGCTTGGATACTCTGAGTATAAGGCACGCTACCCTACTCGATACACTTCCGATGGACACAATGTTGTTCATGAGTCTTGTGGACGATAAATCCAACACTACCTTGGGAATTTTATTCTCCCTCCCGGTAGTAAAACAAGTGGCCGGACTGTAAGGTTATCCTATCCTATCCTATTTCTTCAGATCTCCGATAGACCAATAACATCCCAGCGCAACTTGTTCACCACTTCTTCCAGCTCAGCTAGCTTCTCGTCCAACTTCAATGTGCTCACGTTGTGTGTTACCAGGGCCAGTTGTTGTTGTCGTCTTTAGGGGTGGTAGCCGGATCTCTTCCGGAGATTCTTAGCACCCCCTGCCCCACTGTTACCGTGGTCGCTACCGTAACCAGGAATAGCGGGACCGCCGGGGACTAGGGGCCTGGTTTTTTGGTGTGTAAACATTGGAGTTGGCTGTGAAAACATACAATTGAGTCCTGTTGGGAAAAACGCAAATTACAAACAACCTTATGATAGTACTCACCATGGATTGCGGGAGGAGACGGTACGCACTGAACACTGCAATGCCGGGCACAATGGGCACTGAGCCCATGGGTTTCTGACAGATAGAGAAACTAGCGCGCTCACAAGCCATCGCTATGTCACTCAAACCAACCATTGCCATTCCAACCCCAGAACATCGGCCACTCACTCCCATACACAATAGCTTACTGTGATGTAGTATTGTTTTTAAAAGAGACCTGAAATAACACGATTACATAAATAGTATAAAACATGAAAGACAAATACTCTTTATTAACAAAATATAAAGCCTACATAGTCTTATCACTTCCAAATAATCTTTAATACAAAACTTATTTTAGGCTTTTTAGCAATTCGAGTTTAAACTGGAAACTGAAAAAAGATAAACTATAGATCCAGAAACATATATAACAATTTGTTCATACATACATACATACATACAGTCACGCCTTTGTCCTGGATCTACGGCGGAAAATCGAACACCGGTTTCCCGAGTAATCGGCGGGGATACTGAACACTATACTACCGAACAGTTGGGGTAGGCAGAGACCACTTCTTTCAACTTGTTACGATCGTTTAATGTAACAAAGTGGTTATCCGTGGCCCAGTTTTCACCCCCGCGGGAAACGAGACATGTCGGGTGGCGAACCATGACGACGCCATTTTACAAGGTTCAAAAATATTAAGTTCGTCATTAGGTTCCCAAGAAAAGGAAAGAGGGTGAGGTAGGAAAGGTATATTGTGCAAGGAATATGGAATTTGGGAAAAGGACTATAGAATATAGGATACTACTATCTCGGAAAGCGTAAGACACAGCTCGGGGGGCCGAGGTCAGTCACCCGTATACCTAAGTCTATTTTCCAATTATTATATACAATTTTTAATACACAAATATACCATAAACTTTTTGAAACAGTGTACTACCCCTACAACTGTGAATGTGACTATAAATGGCATCATAGGTATAAAACAATTTTAACAAGTCAAGGATAATTAACCCACTGTAGGTAATGCATATTATCAATTAATGCAACATATTAAATAGACAATAGATTGTAATATAATAACATGTATGTCATACTAGAACTACTTCTTGTATGAATTTTAACAATTTTCGAAAACTATATCTTGTTTAATTTAATATATTTACAAACTCAGTTCATCAAAGTTAACATGAGAAGAGCTAATAATTAAAAAAAAAATTATTGTCAAAAAACATTTAAACCACTATTATTACAAAGGGTCAGGTCTTTTGTGGGATTGAACAATCTTATTACTTCAAAAGAGCAAGTATTGTAATCAATACTTAATAATTGCTTAATAGCAAGAATTATTATATAATTGGTTTCTCAGAAACGGTTTTAATTTGGATAAAGTATTTATTGTATTTGAATGATGTTATACATATTTCTCAAATTTATCTAGCTATATAATACCCCTTATCATCCCTGAAATGAAAAAATAATTGTAACACAATTTTTTTTTCTAATACATCTCACACAATAATGAGATAATCTGAAAAATACATGCTACCCACTGTCATGTTAATATTGTAAATAATAGGTTGCTGAAAAGCAAATATTACAACCTCACGACAACCCAAAAAACGCGGAGAGAAGCTTCCTCACCTAGGTAATTAATTTCTGGTATTATTATTATATTATTAAAAGTATAGAAGGATTTGTGTGTTACAATATAAAATGTCACTCACCTGATACTTTCTGCTACGTCATGTGCATAATGTGTCCTCTTTTCTACATCACTATCTAATAATGACCTTAAGTCTAGTTCAGAACACAATGTTCCACATTCAGATGTTAACAAAGTAACTGATACATCTTGCTTTGCGTCAATAGCTGTTAGTGCCGTCTCTAATTCCTTTATTACCTATAAAATAACAGATAGTTTTTCATAGATGCATTAAGGGTATATATAGGCACACCAAGCCAATGCCAATTAGTTACAACTACTGCCAACATCACATGGGTGTACGTGCGTGCATGCATGCATGCGTGCGTGCGTGTGTGCATGCGTGCGTGTATGTGTGCATGCGTGCGTGCGTGTGTATGTGCGTACGTGCTTGCGTGCGTGTATGTGTGCGTGCGTGCGTGTGTGTGTGTGTATGTGTGTGTGTGTGTACGTGTGTGAGTGCGTGCGTATGTGTGTCATGAGATTCAATCATGTCTT
>WUAW01009643.1:30511-41946 GCA_017165845.1 Thaumetopoea pityocampa
TTTTAGACAATCGATAAGGATTTAGTCGATTCATTTTTTTTGGTGTTGATTTATTTATCTTGAATGAGACTAAATATAAACTGACCCTCAACAAACTCCTAAATTAAATTGAATTATCATTACCTATACACTTAGAAATTAATTCCTTCTTCTATTTTTCACAGTGGCAATATTTCCACCAGTGTCGTGTTATATAATATTTTTGAAGTTATATTTATTAAGTTAACGGTATGTCACATTTTAGGTAATTCTCTAGATTACTGACACTTAGGCTTATTGACTTGAAATAAATTTTAATCGATAGAGGATCCAGGACTATAATATATTTTAGAAGTCCTATTTGAGGCAATCGACACTTGTATATTTATTTATTTAATAGCACTTGACGGCCGCTGCCTCGGCACGCTTACTCGGCTCGTGCGTTTTTTTATAACAATCTAACATGCCGAGCGAGCGTGCCCCGACAGCGGCCGGCGAATGGCACTAAATAAATAGTAATATATAAGTGTCGATAGCCTCGAATAAGATTTTTTAAATTTACCATAGCCGCGGGTCCTGTATCGATTAAAATTTATTTCAAGTCAATAAGCCTTTGCGCAACTAATATGCAAATTTAACGTTTAAAATTTATTACATCTGCTGGTCGTCTCTCGATTAAAATTTATTTCACATACATACACTCACGCTGGCATTCCATAAGGGTAGGCGGAGACCACAGTTTGCCACATACTAAACATTGTGTTTTATATTGATTATCATAACTTTTAGATTACCCCTCGTATTATATGTTTGGATTAACAAATGTTAGTCCAAACATGACCCGACCAGCGTCGCATCTCTGGTCCTCTGGAAAATTATTTATTTCTTGTTGTATACGCAAATCCATGAAATTTAACAGAGTTTCAAGTTGCCTCAATCCGCCAAGTCTAAAAAATTTGCTGTTCTATTTGTCGAAACGTATGGTAAGCCATAATCGTAACAGGTAAATCGACTGCACGTCCCTCACTTGTACGGAATAATTCACACGAGGCATCTAGGTGAGCTAAAGGCGTTTGAAAAGCTTATCTTTGGATGCCAACGTGTATACAGAATTAGGCAAACAAGCACCAAAAATCCATTCCGTACCCATCTCTATTAATAGAGATGCTGCAGACAGTTCTGTCATGCCAGCACCCACAATGACAACACGCTGCTCTTGGCATTTCGGGTGTATGCTGCATGAACCCAAAATGCATTGTTTTGTCCTGCTGGACTCACTACGCTGCTAAGCGATCGGGACAAAATTTTTGTCACACCACCAAATCTTCGGAACCACAGAACGCCACGGCGATCCATAACTTTTAGGGTGTCTTCTCTCCATATTAGTTTCATACGCGATAATTTCATTCTGTTCATAAAATAATAAATTCCATCTACGGCTTTACAAAATTACATAACACTAGAATTTTGATCTTTTTTACATAAAAGTTGCTGTATGTAACAATTATTTTATTTCTAAATAAATTAATTGTTAACAAAAGTATAGTGTCAGTCATAACCTAGAGATTGTAATCGATTTTATATAATACACTTTTTTGGGGCATATTTACAATCAATAAAATTTGTCTAGTAAGCTTTATAAAACCGAGTAATTAATTTTATTATAATTTTTTGAAATCTATACAGTAGCCTAATCTTGATATACGTATAATACAGACTACTATCACCTCAGATTATAGAATAAAACCCAGATGGTACGCATAGAACACAGAAGTGAAGCCAACAATTCCAACAATTATAATACAAAATGTATTATCTCGAGCCAGTGTCAAACGCAACGTCGTAGTTGTAGCACGTGTAGTGTGTTTGAATATTTTTTTTAATTATGCCGTATTGCGTGATCAAAATTTATAAAAATTGGTCCAGAAAACAAAAAAAAGAAGGTGGAGTATCATTTCATAGATAAGTGTAGATATTTTGATTATTTTAACCATTTTATTGATATAGTTTTATTTAAGTCGACCGGGAACATAAAATGCTCAACGATATCGGTTGGTGTTGCTAGATAATAATAAAATATTTTCCCTGGAATCAAGGTATATGTATCTATAAGGTAAACCATGTTCGTTATGTTTCTTTGTTTCCTTTTGTATAACCAACAGATACTAAAAGAGATAACGATATGGTTCTAACGCGAAAATCATATGTTTTCAATTTCAATTGTAACTGGATATAAATTGTTATTGTAAACTTGTAAAAGAACATCTTTTTTACTCATGTTTCATAAATATATTTGTTAGCTCTAAGATTTATGAAAAATAATATAATAACAAATATATAATTGACTGCACGGATGGCGCAGTGCTTTAAGTGTTCGCTTCTCCACTGTGCTGTCAAGTGTTGTGGGTTTGATTCCCACACGGGACAATGACTTTGCGTAATGCACAAATTGTTGTCCCGAGTCTGGGTGATCTGTTTCCGTTATTTGAATGTTTGTGAAGTCCTTTCGACACAGGAATTGATCTTTATGCGGGAGTTGACTTTTTAAAATAAAAATAAAACAAATAATAAAATCCAAGATGGCTACCAAATATTTCAAACTCGGTTTTAGTAGGAAATGGAAGTGTAATATGTTAAAAAATAAAATATTAGGAGCAGCAAAGGAAATTTAGTGATAACTAAGTTTTGCCCGCCGTTTTGTTCTTACCTGTACTTATTTTTTAACGGAGCGATATAATTACTGACATCAAATCTAGTTTAACCTGTTTAATTAGATTTTATTGGGGCTTTAATTACTAGGAACCTCTATAATGTGTTTACTAAACATTACTTGCTTAAATTTTCATAATAATAGTAAATGTTCTCATTTACTACTATTAAAAAAATATTATTTATTTAATTTATGATGTCAGTAATTAGCCCGTTCCGGCAAGGAATTGATATTTAGAGTTCGTTAGAGAACACGATTTCAAATTAAAAATTATTAATGGCTCCTATTTTGTTATATGGGTGTTATAAAGTCAATTATACTTAAAACATGCAATTCTATTTTTTTGCAGATTTCCGACAGATCCCGTACTATGTGATGAATGGAACTCTATTGTGCGTGTAATTTTTCTTGGAAAGGATATGTATTCCTAAAGGCGGAGGATGAACTTTATCACTATGGACTCGAGCACAAGTTAAGCTTAATCAAAATGGTAATAGAAATATATCTAAATATATGATTGCATTACATTATCAAATTAGATCCAAACGTCAGATGCGAAGGTGCAAAAAGACAATATTTTAAGAGTTAATGAAAAAAAAAACAGCAAAATCACTGTAGATGGCCCCAAAATTCTGATCGCAGAGAAAGTAAATGTTAATCATATTATCTAATACATACAGGTTTACTAATAATTATTAGGTTTGTACTTCTGTAATGATAATATAATATATATTAATTTCATAAAATAACATAGCTGTTTCAATTTTAGTCACCACATCGTAGTTAAACTTACATCTACCTCTTATCACATTCATTAATCGATCAGCAGTAATGACTCCATATTTTGTCATAAATATAAAAGTCAATTCTCATGTAATATTTAATAAAGTTTCGGTGATTTGCTTATAAAAACAAATTTTTTTACACAGACATATTTGGTTATAGGTCTATGTAGAACAATAAAACATTAAAGTTTTAATTACGAAAATATTATTGGATAAAAATATTAATTTTTAAAATATCTCATTGGTACAATTACATTACTGCCATATATTCATTAAAAAACAGTGGTACTATTTTCAACGCACTGGCAACCCGACACACGTACTGACGCACGTGTTTCTACAGTGTTGTCGCGCAAACATAGCTAATTTTCAACTTCACTGAGTTTGTTCCGCGTACTATATCTGTGTTTTGTTCTATAATCTGAGATTATCACGATATACCCTTTCCATTATAACATCTATAATTTGCTTAGCCTTCAAGCCAAAATGATTTTGCATACGAAAATTGGACTAACAGTGATTATTATTGACATAACGTCTAAATAAGCGTCTGGTTGTCAACGATAAATGAACGAATGTTTTGTTATCATATGTCATATTCGTAAAATTATTCATTTTTTACAAACGATTTTAAACGATTTATTAAAGCTGTTCAGTGAGACTTCACCTAAAAAAATTTTGAAAATTATCTACAAGTAAATGAATTCATTCACTTGTAGTTCATGCTTCCAATAATTTTAACGTATAGGTTTTCAACGTAGTAATGCCTAGTGTATATTAGGGATGTTCCAGATGCAGAATTGCTGACATCCGCACACGCGGATATGGAATCGAATCTTGATATTTTTTTAAGAAATTTTATATGGGTGATGAAATGAAGTGAAAATATTAAACATTACGTACTTACGTAATGTTTAATATTTTTATTAAATATTTAGTAAGTGAAATTAAAAATTAATGCATTATATTTAATAAAAAGTAATATCGCCTTTTCAGGTTCAAGTCTGTTAATCTACTCAAGGCCCAGATTTTCATAAATTAAACCAGCGCTAATGAACATACGTAGTATCTCTAACTGGTCTGTGAGCGCAACTGAACATTTTATTATTCATTAACAACAAACAAATGATAGACAATAATAAACGCGTCGAATCTTGTCACCAAAACCTTTGCTCCTATTGGTCAAACACGTGGCCAAGGCACGCAACAGTCACTGACTCCACCCATTTTATTTCTTGTCATGACTTGCACTATATCTGAATCTGCAAAAACATCCGCATTGATAATTCGTGTATGCGGATGCAGATGTCCAAATCAATGCAGAAGCTCCGCAATTGCGGATGCGAATATCCTCCACATCCCTAGTATATATTATTCAATTTGTAAAATTGTTCTTTCAGCCTGTCCGACAAATAGACTTAAGTATACGGGTTAGCGACCCCGGCCTCCCGAGCTACTACTGTCTCTTCCTATTTCTTTCGAGATAGTAGTATCCTATAGTCCTTTTCCCAAATTCCATATTCCTTACTCAATACACCTTTCCTACCGCAACCTCTTTCCTTTTCATGGGAACGCAATTAGGAACTTTAACGTTTTAGGATCTTAAAAATTGCGGCGTTGTGGTTAGCCACCCGACACACCTCGTTTTCCGCGGGGGTGAAGAGTGGGCTACTGATAGCCATTTTGTTCGTAGCAAGTGGAAAGAAATGGTCTCTGCTTACCCCAATTCTTCGGTAGTATAGTGGTCAGTATACCCGTACGTTACGCGGAAGACCGGGGTTCCATTCCCCGCCGAAGTGACCCGACCCACGTGAGTATATGTATGTAAAATACAAAATGTTTGTTCCAAAAACCTTTCCTATTGAACTAAGAGATACGGTTTTGTAATACAAATAACAAATACAGACTATATATAATGTTAAAATACATATACGAAATAAAAACATAGAGCACTATGTTCCTAAATTACATTTCTCTCATAAGCCAGCCAATAAAACAAATCTATTAATATGGAATAAAATCTATTATTAATCGTTTAAACAATCAATTCATCGCCAGTCAAATATTCGTCCCTACTACAGGGGCACAGGCCTGCCTTAATCGGAAGGTGGATTAGGGTGTAGTCTACCACACTGCCCTAGTGCGAATTGATAGACTTCATACACTCATGCAGGCATGTAGATTTCCTAAGTTTTCCTTCATTGTTGAGTACGATATAATAATCGATTAGTATTAATCAATTTAAACAAAAAAATTATCGATTTTTAGAAACATCTTTTTTTGACAACTTAGCTACCAAGCCATAAAATATACAAAAAAATTTTTATTCATAAAATTTTTTTGACAACCTTATTATTGTAGTATTTAACGATAGTAAAGATATGGCTTAACTCTCTTAGCTATCAAACCATAAAATATGGAAAAAAATTGTAAGGACAGCACATATTAATGAGTAGGTATAGCTTTTACTTGTTCAGTGAAGTATAGTAGGCACAGAGTACATCTATAGATAGTAGCATAGGTAACTAAACACGTAGTATTCCACAGAGTACTTTTTATGTACGTATAGTAGTTTGTGGTACTAAAGCATAAAGTAATGATAGCTTTTGATTAGACATGTTTACATATATTTTGTGCAATTAATAAATGAAGGAAACAATCCAATATGAATATTTTACCAAAGAAAAGGTACGTATTACGAAATCGTCCATCACGCCGTTCCATCTAATATCACTGTCTTAAATTTGTTTCTTGCCACAAAATTTTTATACTTAACTAAATAAAAACACATTTTAGATGGCATGTAAGAACAAAAGAAAATATAGCACGCGTAAGAAAAGATGAAGCGGAAGCTGCTGAAAAAGAAAAAGAAGAGAGAACAAGAATTGAAAAGGCAGAGAGAGAAGCACGTCTCAACATACTTAAACAAAAAAGCAAACTGAAGTTGCAAGAATTCACTCTACTAGATCTTGAAAAAGAAAAACATACCGAGCATGTCAACTTATTTTCGGATTATGAAAATGCTATAAAAGTTACAAATAAAGAACATGATAAAGAAGTAAAGGAAAAGAGAGAAGAATATGAGAAAAAAATTGGTTATTTAACATATCTCGGGCAAGATACAAATGAAGCTCTTGGGAAAAAAAATTGGTATGAAGTGGCACCAGAGACATCAAGATATTCTAAATCGACTCAAATTAAGGATACCTATGACAAGTTGGTATTAAAAGATGAAGATGGAAAACCAAAAATGCAAGATCTGGATATTCGAGATGGGGAGATTTGTTGGAAAAAGAAACAAATACATGATCCTGTTAATGTTTTTAAAAAATATCTTCATGTGGACAAAGTCAACTTTAAAAATAAACCAACTATAAATATGGACAATACTTCATCTACAAGAGTAGTTAAAGCCAAACATAAGAAAAAGAACCATAAAAAGTGTGAAGATAAGGATATCAAATTGAAAAAGTTAAGGGAATTACGTCTAAAACGTGAACAACAGGAAAAATATAAAACAGAATTATTTCTTTCCAAGTTAGATAAACCTATGACTAATACTGAGGCAATAGTAGACACTGGGGTTAAACCAAAATATAATTCACAGTTTAATCCTGAACTTGCACGTCAAAATTATAGATGATTTGTTAGAACAATCTGTATCAGTGTAAAATGTTATGGTGTGATATAAATGGTTACTCCAAATTTGATTTTCTGTTAAATACCTACCCTTGGTTTAAACAACAGTCTGAAACTACCCTCTAATTGTTGAGCTTTTTGTTATGAATGCAGCCCACCTGTCATACCAGAGCCCAAAAAAAATTGAGAATGATATATATATAATGTTCAGAATCCTACACTACATTTGCCCCACTGCAGAATTTGCGTGCTCCAACGGTTCAGTTCTGCGACAGATGTGACCGGCCCACTGCCACATCAGTTTGCTATTCAAGTGGCTATGTTAGTAACCTTAGTTCTATGTCCGATAGCTTCATTTCAGATTTTATCCAACAGAGAGTGCGAGCATTACCTTCACCATAGCTCGCTAAGCAACTTTGAGTGAAAAATTAAATGCAATACATAAACATTAAATATATGTTTATTAAAAGAATTTTTAATTCTGTATTAAAAAAGTCAATAAAAAGGCTAAGTCCTCCATATTAACTGTTTTTTAGATTAATTTTTCTATTATTTTATAAATAATATTGGTCTGGTTTCACTAAACTCTCTTGTGTACGACTTTTCTTAAGACATATGAATTTCGAGTTTATGATGCTTTTCTATTTACTACAATGGAAATAAAAATTCTAGTCTTCACCTAGCCAAAGAATCAAGTAATATAAATTTAAAAAAAATAAGCTTGTATTCAATAAGATTCTTTTTATTTATGTAAAAGGTAATAAATAAAACTTTATTTTATTTATAACACCAATATATTAACACAATTTACATTGATCTCATTTTTGAAGAGTATGAGTTAGTATTATCGGGGGTAGTTTGTCCTGAAGTACTTCAAATGGATAATTAAATATTTCGCAGAATAATTGCAAAATTCTCACTATGCCAGCAACATCATTAAATGCATCCGATGCTTTTAATCTGAAACAGAAGAATTAATGTATCAGATGTGATTATTTAGACCGTGACGGTTATGGTAACAGTTTTAAAGGGTATTTTCGCAATTAAATTTATAATATTTATTCGCAATTAAAGTCAGACTTAGCCTGTCCGGCAAATAGACTTAAGTATACGGGTAAGCGACCCCGGCCCTACGAGCTACTACTGTCTGTTCCTACTCCTTCAGAGATAGTAGTATCCTACAGTCCTTTTTCCAAATTCTTTATTCTTTGGTCAATACACTTTTCCTACCTCAACCTCTTTCCTTTTCGTGGGAACGCAATGAGGAACTTTAATGTTTTTGAACCTTAAAAATGACGGCGTCGTAGTTCGCTACCCGACACGTCTCATTTCCCGCGGGGGCAATAAATGGGCGCTACGAGTAAGGTGGCTACGGATAGTCACCTTACTCGTAGCAAGTGGAAAGGAGTGGTCTCTGTCTACCCCAATTCTTCGGTAGTATAGTGGCCAGTATCCCCGCCTGTCACGCTAGAGACTGTGGTTCCATTCCCAGCCGGAGAGCCAGGGAAAGGGCGTGAGTGTATGTATGTATTTCGCAATTATCGATGAAAGCCATGTTCCGTGACCGTTGATGAAACGTGAGTTTACGATATGGGCTGGTGACGAACAACCAAAGTAAGATGTGAAAAAGATCGTCCTCCGCGCCAACCAGAGACTCAGTCAGCGCCCGCTGGCAAGGTAATGATACCCGCTGGCCATTTATGACCAATGGTTTAACTAAGGCATTAAGCCCACCAGTACATGTTGATGTATGAAGTGTAAATAAATAAAGAATAGATAATAAGCTGAGAATATTATGCAATTTTGAACAAAAATCCTAACGCGTAGAGATACAGTTCATATTAGCCTGCACGCACAGGGGGAAGTCAATACTGTCTTGCAAGTATACTCTCGTATGTTATTAGTGAGTGGGGTTATGAGTTCCGACCGCATACAAACTCATATACCCGAACAAGCCTTAATATACGTGAGGTGGCTGAGAAACTCTAGGAGGTATATTTAGGAATAAAAACTACTTTCAATTTGGCCAAATAATTTCAGGCCTATTAGCATTAAAGATCTACTGCAATTTGTCGATTGATAAAAGGTTTTTCGATAACTAAATGGAACGCTTTTGTGACACCATTACTTGTTTCTTTTTTAATCAACTGCGATGAGTTTTGGTCGCCTTTGGGACTATAAGCACTATATTAGTGAAAGCAACAAAATCCGTAAAACAGTATTTGCGTTATTAGCGAACAGAGAGACTGAAAGATAGATAGCAATAAATGTTTCAGGCTCTATATATGTAGATAAAAAGTTCAAAAAATTATCGTTGTATAGATACGTCTCAATTACAGTTTTATTGTGTGTATTAAATGGGCTGTGTTGCGCCGGCATAATCATAACGTCGCCCCGTCTCCTGTCACCCGCGAATGCGGCGACAACCAGCTAAAGATGGACCGGGGTAGTGGGCAGCAGGGTTGTCCTGTTATTCAATCAAAATCTACTGCGATCTCCGAGACGCCGGCCGAGCGTGGAGGTTATGGCAAACCCCTCTTTTTTAAATAGGAAGCCCGCGTGCAGCTGCGTCCTGCCGCGGGCCGGTGACGGTGATCATGAATAAGATAATATTAGTATGTAAAAGGGAAAAATAAATACATTAATAGTTTCGGTCGAGTCATTCTCGAGGGCAAATTACCTCGTATACGAGCACAAGAAATCGACGAACACGTCGATATTTTCTGTTTTACTTTGACGTAAAAGTGTGTGGATACCCACTAATAGTGGATAACCATCAATATTTTCTCCAGGTTTCTTCGTCACTAATTCACCTGCAAGTAAAATTTTGTGATAGATTACAATATGGTAGGATCCGCTAACACATACAAAATACCCGGCCGGGAACGTATCATATCGAGCCTTAGAAACAACCATCGGGCTATTTTCGGTTCTGTACAAAATAATCACGAAGCTTGTTGCCAGAGATATTAAGGTATTACCAAATAAAGACCATCATCATCAGAAAACGTGCACTTTCGGATATAGGCTTCCCCCATAGACCGCCACAATGAAGGTTGTTCTACATTTTGGGTCCAATATTTTTCCCTAGGTCCAATAAGTGCTTTCAAATCCATAGACGCCACTTGCGGTCACTCTTTTTTGACTTTTATGAAGGATTCCAGGTTCAAGCTAAAAATTTTCCGGTGCCCCTCTGTACCTCTTTAAAGCGCTCTATTTCGGACTTTTAAATTCACTACCCCCAGTACCTCACTCACTCACACCTTCCCTGGGGTCACTTTGTAGGACACTTTGAGGACTCCCACTCATTGGGTAAACCACCTCCAAGGTCCCACTGTTAGATGATAGTTCTGGGAAATGGGCGACACTGCTGTCAGTGAGAAGTCCAGCGATCAGGTCGATCAGGTCAATCAGGATTTGTTGTTCGGGTGTCTGTGCGGGGTACTCCTTGAGCATATCCTTGGTGGGATCTTGATCCCCATCTAATATGCTCTAATTCTAAGTCTTACTGGTGTACAACTTCGAGAGTATCTTCACCAACAACTATCTGTATGTGTATAACATAGAGATGATACTCTTGTCCATGTTAATTTTAAGACTCGATTTGGAGATACTACCGAGGTCTCCAATAATAACATTGAGTATAGATAATAGTTCTATACAAAATAAATGTGAGTGAAAAAATTCGCTGTTGATGTTAATGCCAAGAGTTTAAAAATATATGCGACAGCAATTGCAGCGTACCTTACTACAATTGCTATCGTTCTGTAGCCATCTGACAAATAAATTTAAGAGTAATTTATGCAGTTAGACCACGAAATAGATTTTATAAATTTATAATTCGTTTTTCTGACTTTGATAACTTAATTTAGAGCTCGCCGAAATGCAACGGCAACGAAAAATATTAATAAAAATGTAGACGTCTCATATAAAAAGTGTACCTAGGGGTGTTAGTCTGGCGGCCACTCTAAAATAAACACGGCGATAGTTTTTTTAAAGTAATTACGTCATACCTGTTGTGTAATATATTTGAAGTTTATGTGACTGAGAAATCAAAAGTATGACTAAAATTCGTCCCAGGTCAGCGTTCAATAATTCTTGTGCGTTTTTGATGTATATTTTATCGAATGGTTCATATATACCACATCTTACTAAATACTCTTCCAGATGTCGCATTAGCGGAGGAGACACTTTCGGTTTAGTACGTGAGAACGCTGATGTTTTCAATTCGTTTATAACCGATCTGAAACATTACTTTTACATTTAACAAAGTTACCTATTTTCTACCTGTACACGATAATGAATAATTAACAGAAAAAAAA
>WUAW01009648.1:23169-34239 GCA_017165845.1 Thaumetopoea pityocampa
TGTGTGTGTGTGTGTGCATAAGATAGAATAGTATAGATAGATAGAAGCTGTACTGTGCAAAGGTATATGACTATTTTTAATATTATAAAAAAGTAGGTAATTCATTCATTTTGTTTTATATTTAATTATATTGCCACGTTTATTTTTCCGTGCTATATTTATTAACGGAAATTTTATGAAATTACATAAACAAGTAAAATTCACAAACAAAATTTATTGTTTTATTTTTAATTATAAGCCGTATGCATGATCCTGATTGAACAGGTGACCAAACAAAGGAAAAATACTTATAACAAGTATGGCATAACCATGGCATAATAGTATTCTATGCGTGAGGTTGTCAAACCTCATCTTGTGGACATCTAGGCTAGTGATGGGTAAAGTACCTAAATCTATACTATTATAAAAATTTTAAATGTAAAATTTTGTAAATCAAAGATATTTAAAAAACTACTCAGATCGACTAATTAAGGGCTTCTGAACCCGAGTCCGTTGATATTTGTTTGTAAACAAAACATAGTGCGTTTGTAAACACTTCATTTATTAAGTTTGAAAATTTTAAATCTCCAATTTTTCACGTAGTCGGTTTTTTAATATTTTTATTTTAATTTTTTTTTCTTAGCATTTCTCATTCTAAAATACATTTAAACATATTAAAAAAATTACATATATTTTTGTAAACTATTTGTAAACTCTTTATTTTTGATACAACATTCGATATATAATTTGGCACCGAAAATTGGCAATTTTAACTTTTTATAATTTTGATGTACCCAGTATCACTCACAATCAAAACTAATCTAACGACACCTCCTAAACTAAAATCCATCAAGTCGGTTAGCCTACAGAGCGTGCCTAAGAAATATACATACATAGAATCAGAAAACATTACCCTCATTCTGGCGAAGTCGAGTACAAACATAATACACCTCAAGCTTTGGCAGTATGATTTTGTACGTTCACCTATTCTTATTGAAAAGTTATCGTCTTTTGTTTGTGATTTTATTAAACAGTTTTTGTCTATGATGATACTGTGCGTCTAAATGAAGAAGTATATCGCAAAAGTGAATTTGGTATGGTCTAAAAGTAATTTTCAATCATCAATGATTACATTAATACACGATTCGAGTCGGACACAAATAAAAATGGTGGTTCACTCAGTACTTTTATATTTCTGTGAACAAAATACTAATTGAGTCAATTTGTGAAAATGATTTAAATTTTAAAAGAAATTATAAACTTTTTGACACATTTTACCAATAAATACATACATCTGGTGCGATTACGTGGTGCGTAAGGGAGAGTTGTGTTTGACAAATAACAGGTTGTCGGAAACCGATTTCGCTATAGAGTGTTGAGTGTTGTTTTTAACTTTATTTTATGCTTAGTGTTCAGAAATATGATATATTCAAACGAGTGTTAGATTTATCAATATTGAAAAAAGCTTTAAAATTTGAAATTTAGCCAAAGATCACATAGCGAGCTTTTCGACTGTTCGGTTCAATCTGCATGTTGATGTGACCCAAATCTGAGATTTCTCTTCTTTGTGCTATAACGCTCTGTTCATCGTTGTACGCGCAGTGGGTCGCTGATATTATCACCGAAGGATAAGTGAACTGTCAGCGTAAGCGACAATACAACTTCAATGGGGACATGATATTTTACTAACTTGTCACGGTTGAGTACCTGTATATAAGTGGCGGTCAGGTGCAGAACGGTTTATGAGAAAATTTTAAAATATCCTCGGAAAAAACTGAGACTTTCAAGTTATGTGAGATGTAATGGAAAGCTTCTAATAAAATAAACTGATGCTAAAATAGCAAACAAGGCAAAACAGTTTTGAGATATGATGTAAACAAGGGCAAGAGCGCATAAAATGGACAGGATGAAGTTTTCGTGTAATTATATCGAATTTGTCACTGGATTGTAAGACAATGAAGCAGGATGGCTCACTCTGAGAATCACAGATACATTGTACAGGTCAGCAGCATTTTAATTGTATTTTACACTATAACCAATTACACATTTTCTTCATGTTAGTTTTTATGAATGTTTACAAATAAGTTAGATATACTATTGCATATCTTTTTTATTTACTGGGTTCTCTATTGATTAAAAATTATTTAATAATAATAATAATAAGCATTTATTGTCTTATAGTATTACAGATATATAAATAATTCTATGCACATTATCAATGTAGACAGTAGGTGACTAGTAGTAGTAGGTGGTAGGTGACAGTAGGTGATTTCATGTTAATAAGCTTTAGCAGTGGTAATATTTAAAATTACCTTTATTCAAATTCAACTGATGTGACTGACAAAATAATCCAACAGCAGTTTAAACAACACAATATACAAGTAGGTATTTCTTGATACTGTAGTAGTACTTTCTGGTTTGATATAATAATTATTGTTAGTAGATTAGATATATCTAAATATCATCATCCGACTGAGGTGATCTCCATCTCAATATTGATCTTACCTCTAAAGTTCTGGCATTGAACATTTATCAGTATTAATAACTGCTATTAGTAACCTCATTAGATGGACAATATGTACTATGGTGTCTGCCTACCCTTATATCGGTGTGAGTATATGTATGTAGATAGAAAATTTAGTCTGCTCCTTAAAATGTCACAGTGGATTTTTCTTAAGTTTTCTGTATTGCTGGTAGCTTGGTATCTGCTAATCTCCTACAGCATCTTGCTGGTTTCCTATTGATATTAAACCTGATCTAAAAAAAGTAAATAGTAATGTAACAATTTGGTTAGGAATAACTAGTTCATAACCCCACATAAAACCTAGAAGACAAGAAAACATTTGATTATGGCTGTTATAGTCACTTGCAGGGTTTAGAGAAAAAATATAAATAATTGCTTAATAAGTGAAATTTTGTATTATTCCCAAGACATATTCATAACTAGAATAGAACCACTCTTTTTTCCAGTAGATATTATATTTCATAAAAAAATTAACATTTATGTTTTTTTAATAATCATTCATTTGTGTACCAGTTTACACAGATTTTCATTAGTTTGTAAAGCTATGTTATAGAAAATCTAACCAAAAATATACCTGGGCTCTCAAAATAGGAAACAAAATCATGACTATAAACATCAAATTACATGGGACTCATCTAAATTACATTACAATTTAATGAGACATTCTCTTTATCTAGCACTATTCTGATTTTTAGTGACAGGATCCGCTGTATTTGCTGGAGGTGTAGTTCAATTACCATAAGTTGCTCCACAGCTTATGGTGATTTATTGTCATCTGATGTTGTCCCTGTAAGCCCCCACAAATCCTCATAATGATCAGTGTTGTTGAGACACTAACCGATACCCACTGTTTTATGTACCTCCTGAAATATCAAAAATTTTGGTAATGTTGGCCATGTCAACTGGGAATTGAACCCTAGACCTTTTGATTCTCGAATTTAAGATGAGGCCTTATCCACTGCAGTGTAAATATCTTTGACATATCATTGGTTGATGATATGTGTGTGCATGTGAATGTTAAAAAATGATGGCTGTGTTACTATCGATGTATAAGCTGGTTAACATTTTCTAATTTAATACTGCATGTGTGTTTAGTATTCTAAGTGGCATATTTGGTTAATATGTTTAAATAAACATTTTGAATTTTATTTGTAATTATCACATAAGTTTATAGTGTAGGCTTGCTAACAGACTTCATCTTTATGCATAAAGTTACATTTTCACTAATCAGTTTTGGAAACTTTCAAACCTGTGCTGCATCTAATGTGTCCTTCTTAATAATTTAAAAAAGGTAGTTTTTATTTACTTAACAACACAAAGTATTGTAACTGACCTTTACCCCATAGAATGATATCAAGGATCGATGAACTTATTATCATAACTCTTAAAATTATGGGGTTAATGTAACAAGTATAATTGATATAAAAATACATTTAGAGTGTGTTTCAGTAAACAGTTCCTATGCCGTAAAGTTAGTAACATTGCAAACCAATGTTGCTACATAAGTATGTTACCTTAAGTAAATTGGTATGAAGCATTATCCATGACTAAAATTGACTGGCAAGGCAGATTTAGTAACAACTTTTCTATAAGCCTCTTTTTAAAATTGACTTAGTTCATGTCATCATTATAATCTCTAGATTGCGACTGAGATCTAAAAATGAGTTGAGCATTTGGTATGAAACCCATTTCGCCACCTGCGTTGACAATAATCCACAGCAGTCCTTTGGAATCTAAAGATAAAACTCCTTCCTCCAATTTACTTGCCAACACTTACCTGCAGAATAGGTGGATGTATATATGTCTCATCCAAATATAAACTGGACGCTCCTTAAGAAGACGATTATTTCTTAATTCCTGTATAAAACGATAACGCCAGGCTACAATGCCCTATCGCTCCATTAAGACCTTTCTTTTGAATTAGCACTTTTTAAAATAAAATCCCATCTCTTTGATAATTCTCCACAAGGTCGTAGGACTTCCTTTAAAGTTTATCTCCTTTTGCATTAAATGCAATAATTTAATCAATGTGGGTAATTCTTTCTTCACCATGTAAATTTCATGTATTTTATGCCTTATAGCAATTTTTTTATTTCGAAGTCCAATTTTTCGAGGGGTTGAAACTTTTTTGACGTGCTAGCAGCTACCTCACCTTCTTTGGTGATCTTTGACACCGTTTTTTTCAGATATACCTACAATTAAATTTTTATTAATTATCTAAAATAACATTTCCACAACAATAAAAAAGAGGTATATTAGAGGAGGTTGACTTGTTAAGATAATCTCAGGGAAATATCGAATTAAGTTTAATTGAAATTCAAAAAGGTAGTCCTATTACTAGTATCCACTAAACAGTAGGTATACAACAGTCATTTGAAAGAAACTGAAAATAAAAATTATACAGCAAAGAATAGGAAACATACATTTTATCAAATCAGCTTCTTTTTATTATCTGTCAAAAGGATAATTTGTGTGCACCATTGGATTTTCCCTATCGTGGTGGGGTAAAAAATCTACCTCTGGTAACCCTATTTCACTAACCTGTAATTATGGCAACACGTGCCTGAGCATATCTCAATGGAATTAGTGGAGCCTCGTTACATTTTTCAAGTTCACAAAAATTTTTCACTTTCAGCACCATTTGTCTTTCACCACTTTTTCGTGTCTTGGGCATGATTTTAGCATAGAAACAACAATAAAACCTAAAATTCGGCGGGAAGCGTCTTCACGTTTTAACGTTGTTGATAGACAGGAGTGCCAACTTGATGACATTGGAAGTATACGATGAAACACTCTCTAACAATGTTTCGTTAAACACATAGTTATTATAGTCATGTCAGGCTAGAGATGCCTGCTGTTAACATAGGCATATTAAAAGAGGGCTATATTCCAGTGTGTTCTGTACAGTACTCGGCCACAAACTTTTCACATCTAGCTCTGTAGATCATCTCACTCATACCTGTGATTGTATTACTAAGTATGGACTAAGTATGGATGATTTACTTTTCAAATGTCTCTTATATACTGATGATCAAGTATTACTGGCATACTTGCATCATTGGTATGGGAGCTACAAGACATATTAAATGTAATGAATGTGGTATACAAGAAGAAAGGAATGAAAATTAATGTAAGATGAAATTATTGGTGATTGAAAGAGATGAAAATGTTACAAGATGTAACATCCTTGTAGATGGTGCTAGAGTAGATCAAGTAAATGAGTTTGTGTACCTGGGAACTATCAAGAAATGGAAGGTGTGATAATGACATTGAAAGGAGAGTGACTGCTGGTAATAAAGTGAATGGTGCCCTGCAATGTGTTGAGTAGTCAGTTAGTCTCACAAAAGGTTCATCTGTCTATTCACAATGGTGTATTGGTACCTACACTTATGTATGGCAGTGAATCCTGGGTATGGCAAAAGAAGAACGAAAGTCGCGTGAATGCTTTGAAAATGGGCATATACCGATAATGTGAGTGGAAGTGTGGGAAGAGGGCACCCAGGAAAACTTACCTTGACCATATAAGCAACTTATTTCAAAAAGGTCATGTTCGTAGCACTCTTAATCGACGAAAGTGTATGAAAAGGTGTATGGATGTGGATCAGGCGAGAGAGGTGTGTCAGGATCATAGTATGTGGCAAATTGTGGTCTCTGCCTACCCTTATGGGATACCAGCGTGAGTATATGTATGTATACCTGTGATTGTTGGTATAACAAATATCATTCACTACTGTCCATGCAGGTAAATGATGGATTTAAAGATGTTGGTTGAAAATGAGAGATAGGAAATTAACCTTTTAGGTGAGCGAGTGAGGTACTAGAGTTAGCCACTATAGTGGCGCGTCGTTCGGAAAGATGACATCAGCGAAAGTCACTGTAGTGGCGCATTGTGCCTAAGAGGTTAAAATACATAAGATTCATAGAGACACCCACATCAAACAGCTAATAAGCACATATTGCCTGCACATGAGAACTGCACACAAAACATTCTACACAATTGGTGATAGCCACTGTACTTTCAGATCCGACATTGTGTATGGTGCTCTCTTTTTACCCACTAAATACATAAATTGTCTCCTGAAATCATTTGTAATCTGATTATTATCTCTATTATATCTTAAAAGAGTTGGACATTTCTAACAGTCCTTTTAGTCAGGTTTATTAACTCTAACTTTTATTTCTGATGTCCTCTTTCCAGTTTAAATTTTCTCCAATTAGTCCAACATGCTCAGTTGTGAGTCTTCCTGTTTGATATTCAGCCAGAGCTTCATTGCATTAGCACAGAAAGCTGGGTTACTTCCACCGTATCAATCAGTCTTTTAAATGTACATAATTAATACCATATCTCTCTGTGGAGCGATAATGAACAGCAGCGTTATCCTATTCATCCCCAGTCTATATTCGACCCCACTACAGGGGCACGGTCCTCCCCTTAATAGGAGGAAGATCAGGCTCTAGTCTACCACGTCGGTCTAGTGCGGGTTGGTAGGCCTCACACACCCGTGCAGGCATGCAGGTTTCCTCATGAAGATTTTCTTCTCTGTTGTCTACATGGTAGACCGCACATGAGTTAGAAACAACTCAGTGGTACAGGACCGGGAATGAATACGCGATTTTCGATCCTTAGTCGTGTCTATAACCACCATCAATCACCATCACCAATGTACTTGTTTACTTTGTCCTATTATTCAATCAAAATTTACTACAATTTTCAAGATGCCTGTCAAATATGGAAATTACAGCAAATCCCTCCTTTTTAACGAGAAGGCTCATGTCCAGCAGTGGAATTTCAAGAGTTGATGATGATGATGATGATGAATTAATACGAAACTCATATAAGCTTTGAAATGTGATGAGACCTTTTATCATCATCTTGAGCCTAAGTTATCTTGTCCGAGTTGCACCTTGTCGAAAAAGTTCAAAAGGATCACCTCTTACAAAATCTACAATTGCCAACATTAGATTAACTCTCACAGTAACATCATCACCATATTCAAGTCCACTGTCAGACGTAGGCCTGCCCTTCAGAGAGGGGTATTACCATAATCTCTTCGTTTGACATGCATCTGAGAGTTTGCAGTAGATGGTCACAGGATAATCCTTAACCTAGCTAGGGTGACATTTCTTCACCCAGTTGTAGATATTTTATAGTACCAATGTAAGTAACATTGTTATCTTTTTTTCCATTACTTTGTACTACAGTACCTTTTTGTTATTAATTTTTTTTATCTATACTGTTACAAAATTCTTAAATGTTAAATATTGTAAATCGAAGATATTTAAGAAAAAACTGTTCAGATCGACTAATTAAGGGCTTCTGAAACAAAATCCGTCGATGTTTGTTTATACGAGCTTCACGCAAAAAGCAGCGGGTAGATTTTGGTGAAACTGTTAAAGTTACTATTCCGACTTAAATACTGCAGCCTGTTTCATCAAAATCGGTCCATTAGAATTGAAGATGCAGCTTGATCCCTGTTTTAGTAGTCGCCATTAAGTTACGAGAGCTCAAGTAAAAGTGGTTCATAGGCTAGGATTGTTTCGGAATTTCCCATGTAGCGGAAAACCGACATTCACGCGGCTGGAGCCGCGGGCAAAAGCTAGCTTTATGTAAAACCTATAGAATGGTATATCTTCCATCAAATGTAGTGAAGCATCAGGTTAAACTAGTACGTTTATAAAAATTCTATTTCTTAATTTCAAAATACTAATCTTCATCAATGTGCAGGTGTATGTGGGTGCACTGTCGCCGCACTACGAAGCACTCTCTGTTGAGGCCTCCAAGCAGACCAGCTCTGAAGAAATAGTCTGTTGCATCACTGACAAGCTCGGCCTCACAGATGGATCCGGTGGACCATATGAACTTGCAGAGGTAAAGTTAATTTTAATTCTAATAATATAATTATACAAACAAATAAACCGAGCAATTTTCAACTTTGGATTACGATATATTAATTTAATGGTAATCTTTTTCTTTCTTAATTTATGGCGTTTGACCAATTTGATACAATTCTTCCAATATTCGTTATGAGAGTATCATAAAAATAGGGGGAGTTAGCGGTGAAAATATAAAATTGCCCGTGGAAGGGCAGGAAGGCCTTCGACGGAAAGTCTACGACCAGGTAATAAATCTGAAACAAAGGACGCCGCAATACATAGACACATTGTTAGTAAAGTTAGACAATCAATTGCTACGATAAGTATTTACAGGTTAGTTTGTTAGTGAGGGAATTATTTACAAATTAACGATAATGATCCCTCCCTACCAGTATAGTTTTTAGGGTTCTGTATCAAAACTAGGGAACCCTTATAATTTTTCGGTCTGTCTATTTTTCTGACTCTATATATTTTTTTAATTCCCATTCAAAAAATATTAAGATTGATCCTAAAATTTAGTATACATCATATAGACGTTTATTCCCAGTAACGAAATAAGTATTAAAACAATTAAGAAAACAGTCTCAAGGCTTTCTCACACTGAAAAGTGGTGAAATAAAATATCTTTACCTACCCGATCAAGTGTGGAACTGTGTGGAGTGTGAAGGGTTTTAAAGTGAATTCGCCACTGGGGCTACATCGCATCAACTTTCCGATTGCGATAAAGTTATGGCATACGCTCTGGAAGGTTTTCGAGTACATAAAAAGGCCACGCGAGTGGACAATAGCTGGTATTCCATATATTTCTGTAGGTGACATTAATTACTTATCATCATTTTGCTACATTAATGATTAATATAAAAGAAACTGGGTTTTATAAAAGAATTGTGATTACATGTATAACTAGTATTAGATGCCTCAAGTGGCACTTGCAGTCTAATTAACGTCCGCGTCGGAGCACAGAGACTCTTTTCATAAATGTGAAAATATTAATCTTAGCGACTATAAAAAAAATTATATCACAAAATATCTCTTTTTTATATATCACTAGCTTTTACCCGCGGCTCCTTCCGCGTGAATGCCGTTTTTCAGCAACATGAAAAATCCTGACACAATCCTAGATTTACATAAAAAGCCTGTGAACTTTTTTACTTGACCTCCCGTACCTTAACGGCGGCTACTAAAATAGGGATCAAGCTGTATCTACAACTCTACTGGACCCTTTTTGTTGAAACATGCCGCAGTATTTAAGTCGGAATAGTACCTTTAAGACTGTAATGGTTTAACCAAAATCTACTCGCGGGATTTTACGTGAAGCCCGAACAAACAAATAAACATCGACGGATTTAGTTTCAGAGGCCCTTAATTAGTCGATTTGAGTTTTAAATATTTCTGATTTTTGAAAATTTGACAATTAACAATTTTATAATAGTATATATCATTATGGTTTACTGTTGTATAATTTAAAATATATAAACACAATGGAGAGATATGAAATAGAGATCTAATTGCGATCTTCTACATTTATATACGCAGTTCCAAAACGTTATAGAAAGTGACCTATTTGGGATATGTGTCATTGTTCAGTTGCGAATAACAACCGAGGAAGTAGATAAGGCTCGATCCATTTTTTTGCAATAGTAATTATCATTATAAACTATTGAACTATTAGTCGTACGGCCCACTTGAATCGTATTTTATTGTTCTACTTTTACTACATTACGCACTCGACACTGTGCACAACTTTTTACAATATATAAATAGTTAAAACCTGAGAAGAATTTCATTAGGTTTATAGGAGAATCTATTGAATACAGGTAGTTATACATTTTGTCTCATCTTTGTATATCATCACCATCCCCAGTCCATATCGTCCCCACTACAGGAGCACGGACCGCCCCTGATCATGAGAGGGATTAGGCCATAGTCTGCCGCACTGACCTAGTGCGGGTTGGTAGACTTCACACACCCATGTGAGCAAGCAGGTTTCCTCACGAAGTTTTCCTTGTAGACACCGATGTACTCAACAGAGTACATTGGTACTATTGTCTACAATATAAACCGTACATGAATTAGAAATAACTCAGTGGTACGGGACCCGGATCGAACCCGCACGTTTCGATCGTGAGTCGTGTCTATGACCACTACACCACCAGTGCACTTAATCAATCAAGCAATGCAAGCTTTGTATATATTTACATATATAGGCTGTCCCGAAACTCAACGTTAAACCGAAATCGGGTAACAGGCTAAGTCATAATAGTTATCAGAATAATATAAAAAAATCTAAGCATTGTATAAGTTCTTCTATAAATTATAAACAGATGAACCCTCCTCGAACGCGTAATCATGATAGCTCATTCTCAAATGTGGTAGTTGCGGTACATGTTAAATGTTTTTAAAACGAGCTTCGATTGAGTTTCATGTCGGCTGATTTCATTAAAACCGGGATTGTGAACCGTTGCAAGTTTTACGATAGAGCACTTTGAAGTACATGCATACACACATACACATGTACACTCGCGCCAATATCCCATAAGGGTAGGCAGAGACTATACTATATACTAGGTACATACAGTCACGCCTCTTTCCGATTGGGGTAAGCAGAGACCACTTCTTTCCACCTGCTACGATCATTTAATGAGCAAGGTGGGTATCCGCAGCGCACAGTTCGCCCCCGTGCGCAAAAAAAT
>WUAW01009650.1:10502-20766 GCA_017165845.1 Thaumetopoea pityocampa
GCGCTGGAATTCGATTGGAGAGGCCTATGTTCAGCAGTGGACAGCTATGGGCTGAAATGATGATGATATAGATAAGTGTGTATCCAATACCAGGCGAACGTGGAAATGATGCAGTTGGAAATGATATCCCGTGTGTGCGGCACACCGGTCCCGGGCGTGTGGCCCAATGTGGTGAATTTGCCGTTATGGCACACTCTGAGGCCGAAGCGCTTCCATAAGCGCTGTGTCCGAGAACAGTTTGCGTTTATGCCGAATGCGGCACTAACGCTACTGGATCGCATGCTGGAGCTGGACCCAGATAAAAGGATCACGGCCGAGGACGCGCTAAATAGTCCGTGGCTGAAGAATATTGTGCCTGAACAGTGAGTACTTTTCCATTCAACGATAACGGCTGCGTTCAGCTTTGTTACAAAACGCAATTTAACTTCTAGTCTTGTTATATATATGTACATACATACAGACACTTAAGCCGGTATCTCATAAGACTAAAAGACCATATATTCTGGCACACTTGTCTCACCTCATCCACATTCATACATCTTTCCATACGCTTTCGTCGATTAAGGGTGCTACGAACATGACCATTTTGAAACAAGCTGTAGATTTGATCAAGGTAAGTTTTTCCTTCAGGTTTTCTTCCGGCTCTTCTATTCTAATTTTTGCCCGATATATTTGATTCCTCATTTAGATTTCACTCATCCTTTCTAAGTGATCAAAACTATGGAGTTAATTAGTCTTATAGTTAACTAGTCTTATAGTTATTGTATTAGTCTTTGTATTATAGATTGATTTGTATTATCGCTAGTTCATATTCGACCCACTGCTGGGGAAAAGATCTTCCCTTACAAGGAGGGGTTTAGTCCTTAGTCTACCACGCTAGTCTAGTGCGGGTTGGTAGACTTCACACACCCATGTGGACACGTAGGTTTCCTCACGAAGTTTTCCATCTCCGTTGAGTACATTGGTGTCTAAAATGTAGACTGTACATAAGTTTGAAATAACCCAGTAGTAAGGAACCGGGATCGAATCCGCGACCAGAAAGGTCGACCACTTGACCACCAATGTACCTTATGAATGACTTATTTACATATATGAATGTATGTAATTATAATAATAATAATCTGAATATTTTTCATACACATTGATCGAGTCACAAACTAGGATTCCCTAGGTGTCTTGGGTATTAGATAGTGATATACATACTTACATAGATAAATACAATACATAAATAGATAAATACGTTCATGAGTCGGATACAAACATTTGTGCTCATCACACAAAGTTTGTCCCCGTTTTAATCAGTGTGCCTACTGTATGAATCAGTCGTTATGTATGAAAGTAATGGATTCTTTCAATTTAATTTTCACCCACGCCCAGACGTTCGATTAATTTAAAATAATCAACATCATTGGCCCGTTGACAGGCGCCTTGGAGGCCGCAGCAGATTTTGATTTAATAACATGGTAACACTCCAGTGAGTTAGCACGAATGCTGACCATTGACTAGATTGCGTAAATACAGGAAGACTTGTCCAGGAGCAGGAAACCACGTTTTTGAATAATGTAATACATCTTAAATAATTTCTAAATTTTGACTAAATTGACACGACAAATCTTCCAGAATGCCTGCCCCTGAATTACCGACGTGGCAAGATTGTCACGAACTTTGGTCAAAACAGCGCCGCCGGCAGCAACGCGAGCAAGAGCACCAGCAGCAGGGGAAAGGCAAGCCTTACTACTCCGACGACTCGAAGGATTCCATCAAGCCGGATGACTACAAGAGTGAGCCTTACAAACAAGACGTTCCGTTCAAAATGGAAACCCAAGAGGCTGTTGGGCAAGTGAAATAGTACAGGCATCGCAGGTGTCGGTGAAGGAAACGGTGCTACTGACATATGTGATTAGACTAAGTGCCTGATGTGATATAGGAACGATGTGAGACAACTGGCTATATGTGAGTTCCGTATTCATCTAGTCTAGTTAGGACAATGATAGGTATAGGACCTGCATTGGATGGTGGTAATATTGCAATATACACGGGCACATTTAGTACAACTTGTATTCAAATAAACATGCCTATTTTTGTCACATCACTGCATATAAGCGAAACTTTCCATTTACATAGACACTAATTAAGCGAAACAAGGACTCAAGACAACAAAGAAAACTTAAAATATAGGCCTTACAAAGCAGACAGTATTCTCAGAGTATGAAAAGTCTGAACTTTTCCTATATATCAGAAGTAATTTTCAAATATATTTTTCTTTATCCTACATACATACATACATACACTCACGCCAATATCCCATAAGGGTAGGCAGAGACCACATTATATACTGCATACATACAGTCACGCCTCCCTCCCATTGGGGTAAGCAGAGACCACTTCCTTCCACCTGCTACAATCGTTTTCTTTATCACTCCTATTGCATTCAATATACAGTGGAGAGTGACAGCGTTTTAATAATTAGATCTTGGTTATTCAGTCTAATTATTGTGATTTGGCTAATTAAAGAAATTGAGAAATAAATCATTAAATGAAGTTCAAAGGTATGGTATGGTAAACTAAAATTAAACCGTCTTCAGATCTAGCTATGACAAGTGCGCTGATGCGCTGATTTTTGTTTCATACAGGGATCACGAAAGTATAATTACGTTAATTCTGTACCAATTTCAATGAAGATGTTGGAGAGATTTTACACTGTCACACTCGTCAAAATTATTTACAGGATTACAAATTACTCGATTTCGGAAATCTTTTAAATGATGTGATCATGGGATCCGAAAGTATATATTGCGTCAAAACGCGTACCAAAATTTCTTAATGAAATATTCATAACCAAAGCATTGCATAGCGCTAGGTATTCAAGGGATAAGCAGACAGCGTTGCAAGAAGGCGTCCTGTGCATATTTTAATTTGTAAATATTGTAATTTAGTATAATTTCATTTTAGATGAATAAGAACATTTGTTTATTACTTATTTTTAGCGCAATGATTTGTTTTATTTAAATCCTTGATCTAGGTGGCAACACCTGAATAAATGTTGGCAACATTGTCGTCATTTTAGTCTCGTGGACGGCTGAAGGACATGTATCCATGGCTAAGAACAATTAATAAAAAAAAAAAAAAAGATTTAGTCTCGTGGATGTTTTCTTTAAATACAATCGTAATAATGAAATACATTCTCACACAGTAATTATTAAGGTCCAATTTAATTTGCATTTTTAATTCAACACATTTTTGTAATTTGTTTTTTAATATTTTGACGTGGACTCGTCGTAAACGGTAAGTGTTGCCAACGTACTATAACGTAAATGGATCGTATGAATTCAGTGTTTACACAGATAAGGTAAATGATTTTAATTCGCTAGCGAAACGATTCCGCTTTGCTCATTTAATACATTGTTGTATGTTCAAATATTCCGTAGCTCTTTTTTATTAACAAAAGGTCAGGATTGGCTCTCAATCTGTGAAAGAAGTTTTAAATCAGTATTATTTGTTTACTTTATGAGAAACGGTGATCCGTTTATTGTTTTAGTTGGATTATCTAATGGAGTTTGGGACAAAATTCAGTCGATAGACTGTCATTTGTAAACGAGGTGAAGCGCAGCGTAACCATGAGATCTGTCGGTAGATCAGCCTTGAATAAAATTGGGATTCATTCGATATTTTGGATTCGATTGGAGCTAATATGCATATTTTAAATGGCTTCCGCCAAATAAAAATAATTAAAATATTTGTGGGTAGTTGGTAATAAATGCTCAATGAGAGCTACTGCATTGGTAACACTGCGACTTATATGGATGTAATAATTCCCCAAGTGTGAATAAAAAGATTAATGAGGGCTTAGTTCTTTCATTAACCGTCTCTGTTACTATGGTGTGGGATTAAATATATGTATATAGTCTTTGATACCGGCCAATGTAACGTAGTTGCTGTTTCTATCATCATCATCTTCATCAGCTTATTGAAGTCCATCACTGGCCATGTTATCTATGGCCCTCATAGGTGTCTTAAAGATATGTCATGTCAAAGTTTCTTGCGTAGCAAGCTAACACAGCTATTATTCTGGTGTCCCCCGGCCGGTGACATTCAAATCGGATACAATATTAGATGAATCTTAGTCAATTAACACGTTGAGTGCTCCGTCAGTCCCTAAGGACTAACTGAACTTTTCAGGTGGCATCAGTCCCGGAGAACTGATAGTAGACTTCGTTTTTTTTGTTTTTTTTTTAAGACAACTCCCGCATTAGGATTAATTCCTGTGTCGCGGGGACTTTACAAACATTCAAATAACAGGAACACAGAACACCCAGACTCAGAACTACAATTTGTGATTTACACAAAGTTGTTGTCCCGTGTGGGGATCGGACCCACAACACTCGACAGAGCAGTGGACGCTTAAACCACTGAGCCAACCATGCGGTCAAAGTTTGGACGGTGTCTCTGTCCTCTCAACATTTTTAGTTGATTGGTAACAAAACTTTTTTCAAAATTGTCACTGTGAAACTAAATTCCCTCAGCTGCAGTGAGTCTTTGTACTCGCGTGGCTTTCTCCGACCGGTCGTCTCTTGGTGTTCGCTCTGTTGCCTTTTTGGCGTTCAACACCCCATAATCTTATGTTTATAAATTGTATACAAGTGCATCGGCCGAACCTTTGTCACAGTCCGAACGACAAACGAAACTGAAACAAAGTAATCCTCTGTTTATATTGTTCAGTCTAGTGAAGTGCCGACCGTCCGCGTCGCGCGGCCTAGTTCAGCGCTCGGCATCAAGTGCTCACCCGCTGCCGCCTGTGCGTAAAGTATAGCAAGATTGGCGTCGCACTCAACGTGTTAAACTACCGTACAAACCGTAACGTGTAACCGTACGAAGCGATTTGCTTCTACGTTCATAATACGTGCCGCCAAAGACTGGAATAGTCTTTCTGCGTCAATATTTCCGTCCGATTATAACGTAGGTGTCTTTAAAACAAGAGTGAATACGTTTCTATTAAGCTAATACGTTTTACCATCCTAGGTTACATCGCCACTTACTATCAGGTGGGATTGTAGTCAAGCACTAACTTAAATATGGTAAAAACACAACAATCAAATAATAAATAGTAAATAATGTATCCTATGTATACATATCATTATATAGGCGGTAGGAAATGGAGGTTTGTAACAGTAGATGTTAATTATACTTTCACGCAAATTTAAGGGATTTGTGAGATGCGTTTTTATCGTGGTTCCGTTTCGGTACAATCAAGATGATAAATGCTTTAGGCAGAAATGTACAAACAATGTACGGATGCATCATTAATATTAACACGGCACACTCGGTGCGATTGTACCGAAGCGATGACCAAGCGTCCCCTTTCAAACTCGCTATGTTCCTCTGTCACCTGTGCTGACCTACTTGGCCACATAGTATCACGCATCCTCAATAGATAGCGCAACACTTGAATGATGACATTAATGTGGAAGTCTGAATCACGCTAATGAAATTTGATAGCGACTTAGCGCGTATACGTCCCGACATCAACCGTCGGTGCGGTGGCAGGCCCCGCCAGATAGCACTTGTCTGGTCGAAAGGTTTTTCGACACTGCTACACTTCAACCTATAGATGATGAAATCCTCACGTGATTAACATCTTCAATATTAACATTACTGTTGATCATTCATATTTATATACACCTAAAGTAAATTTGGCTACGATTTGTACCTACTCGGCCACTAGTGATTCTTATGTCGGATTATACCAGACATCGAGTAAACGAATGATAGTATTTTCCCTTCTAATAACTGAAGTTTTTTAATGACACAGAGAATATATTCTGGATTTCTACATAGGGCGCACTAAAGATTTCCGGAACTGGTCACTTATATTAACAATATTTAAAAACTAATTACGACATTTGAAAATGTAACTCTTTGGCTTTAAAATGCAGTTTGTTTCATCTATTTGGAACTTTTTTACATTTTGGCGTCATTTCAGAGTGTCTACGTTATCATGGATTTAACTCGTGAAAATTTCTGTAGTTATGATTTACTACGATTTTAAGTGTACTTTGACACCTCAGCAGTGTCGCTCGCCTTCAGACTGAATGAAGCACCATGCGAGTCGACTGTTTATCTATCTCGATGACGAATTTCGTGATGGTCGTTCGTATGTCGCTGTAAATACCAAAAAAATCGATGATGTATGCCGTATGATCGAAACAGACGGGCATGTGACCTAGCATGAGATTTGGGCATCCTTAGGCATAAGCATGAGTTAGATACAGTCAATCCTACAAATACATTTTAGTGTGAAAAAACTGTGTTTACGATGGATTCCTCAAAATTTAAAGCTCAAAAAACGGACGGCGTTACTTGGTGCAATGCTACGCTTACGAAGGGACGGCAAATTTGGTGTGGAACATAGTGACAGATGATGAAACATTGATTTACAACTACGATCCCAAAACAAAGTATCAATAGACTGTTTGGGTCCTTCTGGGTGAGCCGAAACGAACCACAGTTGCGAGTATTCGGTCTGCGGCTAAGCTGATGACTTTAATAAAACTGAACACGTGGCTACGTGTCTCTTTGGAGGATCGTCGTACGGTGAATAGTGATTTGGTACACGACCATTTGTTTGCCGGAAGTTATTGACGACTTTCAGTGAAAATAACCAAAAAGGCCATATATCATCTTGCACCATGACAATGCCAGCTCTCACACGGCCAAGACAAACGAATTTTTGAAAGGGAAAAACGTAGATATTATGGGACATCTTGCATGCAGTCGCGACATGGCACCGTGCCACTTCTTCCAAAATCATGAATTATTTACGTGGTCAACGATTTTTCTTTACCAGAAGAGGCTTGAAGACTATAAAAAGCATGTTTCCCAGGTAACCACGGAGGGGTGACTAAATAAAGGGGTGGATAAATGTTGTCAAAATTGTTTATTCATATGATAAAGTGCATTGAAGCTAAGGGTGAATATTTTGAGAAACAATAAATTCATTTTTGACCACTCATAGTATTTTTTTTTATTCATTCTAGAAATTTTTAGTGCGCCCCGCGTAATAAACGTTTCAAAAATGAACGTGTCGATGGAAGAAAAAATATGTTATCTTCTGTAAGTATCTAAAACCCAACTGTTCACTGGAGCTAAAATACCGTCGCAACATCTAAAAAAAGCAACTTTGATCATATAAGACACACATGGATACTCTGGTGAAAATTATTCATATATCTTATTTGATTGAAGAAAAAAAAATTGAAGAAAAAAAATTCATAGCTTTTTAAAGCTATGATTTTTTTTTTTCTAATTTTCGTCTGCTCTTTAGTTCTAGTGAAAATTTTTGTTTTAGGTATTTACAGCGAATTTGTTTTCTTCCATCGATATCTAAAGTGCTACTGAGTTCCATCATGTCACGTGTTTTAACCGATCAAAATGAAGACGATCCATCGTTCGGCCCGTGACGACATCGTTCGTGAGCTACTCAACAGCAGTTCACTCGCGAATGAACTAAAGATTATTGTCAGATAGACTAGTTAGATCACATGTTGTCGTCGCGTTCATTATCTGCTCGATGTTGATTTTATGTTTTACTGGCTTCATTCGCGGTTTCGCCCGCGTGAATGTCGATTTTCGAGCTAAATAGAGAATTTCGAAATAATTGTAGGTTTACGAAAAAATCCAAGGATCATTCCTTGAGCTCTCGTATCATAATGGCGGCTACTGAATCAGATCAAGCAGTATCTTCAGTTCTACTTGACCAATTTTGATAAAACATGCTGCAGTATTTAAATTAGAAGAGTAGGTACTTCTAAAATTATAACAGTATAACCAAAATCTACCCGCTGGTTTTTGCGTGAAGTTCATACGAAACACAAACACGCGAAGAAATCAAAAAACGGGTTTGCTTTCAGAAGCCCTTTAATTAGTCGATTTGAGTTAGATTTATTGAAATACATTTAATGTATAGACGATTACGTTTGAAAAGGTTCTATTTCATTGTTCAGACGTAACAAGCAGGTGTCTGGACCCAAGGTTATACATACGAGGGTTAATCAAATATAAACGAGCCTTTAATTGGTGTGAGTGGGGAAGGGGTTTGTGTGTGATTGGACATTTGTGGTCGTTAGGTGGGGATATCTAGAGTAGAGAAACCATATCAATCGGCTTGTCCAGTGCTTAAGTTAGTTGCCCTTATGATGAGTGAGAGGAGTGTGTCCATCTCTGTTGAGAAACGCATAATTATAAAGTTCTTCGTCTATGAAAACGTGAAACAAGTAGAAATTATCGCAGACTAAATACCCGTTTGAGGAAGCTACCCTTTCATGCTCAAGAGTGAAGGTTTGATGCAATGAATTCAAGCAAGGCCGTCGTCCTCGCACGATTATGACTAATGAAAACATTGCACGTGTCCATGGGGTTATCGAATGCGGTTGACGCTTCACAGTGTTCGGACCATCAATAAAACCTGCTATTTCTTGGATCATATTAAGCTTCAGCATCGACGAAAAATCGAGATTGTCCCATCCGCGAGGTGTTACTCCCCTCCACGATAGCTTCAGGGCCCACACAGCAGTTGCAACGCAGCAGAAACTGGTGGAAATGAACTAGAACACACTTGATTATTCATCTTATAGTCTAGAGTTATCGTCATGCGATTTTCACATCTTTCGACCTCTCAAAGAAACTTGAAGGTAAACAAACGATTTGAGACCAACGATCAAGTGCAACCATTCGTGCGTAACTGGTTATATCGTCCAGCTTCATTCTACGACAGAGGTCCGCAAACTTTTTTGTCTTGTAAACCACTTGTAATATTTTTCACTTTTGGTAGACCCCAAACCGTAGTTAATACAACATTGTTGTAAATTTGTTAACTTTAATTGTGTTTTTGACAGTTGGCATGGACCCCTTGCAGGTTATCGTTGACCCCTGGGGGTCGATATAGCTTTGTAATATTTTCATTCCGTTCTCGTAGAACATTAATAGCCACTTTGGCTATTAATGTTCTACGAGAACGGAATGAAAATATTACAATGACCTTGGAAAAAAATATAATAAAAGTAGGAAATTATATAGAAAAATAATTTGTAGAAATATAGCTGTTTACTGTAAAATATTTTTTTTTTTTATGAAAAGGCTCCTTTATATTTGAAAGACCCTCTTATCATTTTATTTCCAATAGACTTATTTTTTATTTATACTTCATATAATACATATAAAAGCGGATTTAATCCCAGGGGCATCTCTACTAGTCAACCTTTGGGTAGTGCTAGTGCAAGACAATGATATATGGTATATCATGTATGCAAATGAGATCGGGAGTACATTAAAGTTAAATAAAAATTAGATATATAAAATACCAATACAAACATAAAAACATGTATTTATATAAATACTAATATAATAATATGTTATCCTGTTATTTAATCAAAATCCACTGCGATCTCCAAGACGCCTGACAAACGTGGAGATTATGGCAATATCCTCAATCCCTCCTTTATAAGGCCCATGTACGATATTCGACGTCCATGTGTTGATGTATATATGAACAACAATGTGAGTTATTATTATTTCGAGGTAATTCACGCCAAAGCAGTTCAATTTTGAGAGTCGCGGGTAGTTGACGACTTGGAGAGTGCATTCCAGAGGAAGATAGATTGTATAAGAAAAGAAGAGTTAATGAAACTAGCGGAACCAAGGCTCCAAAGTGTTCACAAGAGACGCGTTTATTGGGCAAAGCCAGTTGACAAAGCTGAAGATCAAGGATGGAAGCGTAACGTCGAATAAGTCAGAGGTGTTAAGGGGAGATAAAGAGGTTCTATGGAGCTATATACCTCGGTTTCCCCTGAGCCTGTTTGCTCAACGACGGACCCCAGAGCCAAGCCAAGCCAAGCCAAGCTCATCCGACACTACACTGAGGATTTCCCGAACATCAGCCTGTACGAGATTAGGATGACTCTCAAATAGTTTAAGGGCACCGGGCGAGGATGGAATTACCACAGCTTCTGAAAGCGGGCGGGACACCGGTACTGAAAGTCCTTCAGAGGCTATTTAATTCCTTCCTGATCGAAGGCAAAACGCCTAAAACGTGGAGCAGGGGTTTTGTGGTTCTGTTCTTCAAAAAAGAACTAACAGGCCCAGAACACTGCTGTGCCACGTTTATAAGCTGTTCTCGAGAGTTATCACGAACCGTCTCGAACGCACGCTCGATGACTTCCAGCCTACCGAGCAAGCCGGCTTCCGAAAGGGCTATGATACCATAGACCAC
>WUAW01009657.1:14083-24846 GCA_017165845.1 Thaumetopoea pityocampa
ATAACAACTTAATTAGCATATTGTATAACAACTTAATTGGCATATTGTATAACAACTTAATTAGCATATTGAATAACAAGTTAATTAGCATATTGAATAACAAGTTAATTAGCATATTGAATAACAGCAGCCTGGGATATCCTTCAGCTGGTTCTCAGAGCATAGACGGGAAGAGATGGAGTGACGGTATGATTATGCCGGCGTTACACGGCATTCCTTTTTATATGTTACCTTAATTTTCTTCTCGTAGGACAACTGTCCTTTGATCGCCAACCCAGACCAGTTAGACAGGGACGAAGATAGGCCGGACAAACGAGGTGACGCCTGTGACAACTGCCCTCGCAGGTACAACCCTGGCCAAGAGGACACCGACGGAGACGGCTACGGGGACGTGTGCGACCCCGACATCGACGATGACCGTGAGCATACCAATTTAAACTTCTTATCAACTTTATGTACTCGTGTCGTACTTCTTATGACCTTTTTATAAGCTTGAGACATTGGTGGGGTATGTGAAACTTTGTGAGGAAACCTGCATGCCCGCATGGGTGTGTGAAGTCTACCAATCCGCACTAAGCCAGCGTGAGACACTACAGCCTAATACACCTCCTGATAAGGAGATGTCCGTGCCCCTGTAATGGGGACGAATATGAACTGGGGATGATGATTTATAATATATCTCTTCTTCAACTCTACATCTGTACATTTATCTCCGCTTAGAAAAACGGGATTTGGGTTTTACGCTTAGTAGATTTAGAAGACTTATAAAGTGGGTAAAATAAAACAGCTCATTTAGCGATTGGATTAGTTTATTGATCCACTTATTCAAGTTAAACACACAGCAAGCGGCAATCGCACAGAGAGGCACAGATAACATATTCTTATATTTCACAGACGACATATTGTCAATGTTTACAGATAACTTCAACAGGAGGCGTTTTTTGGATTGTAAGATATTGGCTACTGCCCATTTCTCTGAGTTATCAACCTCCCTTACAGTTTTCAGAGCATTAATGGGAAGAAGTATAGTGACGATATTATTAGTTATATACATATAATTCAACATACTGATAACAAATATTGTATGAATAATCACGAACTTAATGATGTTCTTTGTTGGTATCAGTTTGAATATATGTTTTAATATATTTTCTTTTCCTATCAAAGTCAGGTTACGTGCTACACGTGATTCGTTCAAGAAGAATGTTCACGAACTCCTTTTGCGTAAATTAGCAGAATCATCGTAATCTAGTTTTCCTCGTTTTTAAATATGCTGTAATAGTGTATTAGTTTATTATCACATTTGAATTTACTATATTAGTTTACTCCATTCCTCGCCTCACATTTTGTATTCATCTGTAAATGCCTCTACTTTCTTATCTCTGCACTACCGTAAGGTACACTGTAAGAAAATGCCTATGGCATTTAATCCGCCGGTACATATTTTATGTTTGAGGTTTAAAATAAATAAATAAGTAATCTATTATTATTACAGAAATAGAAAACGACGCGGACAACTGTCCGAAGAAGTACAACCCGACGCAGGAGGACACGGACCGCGACAACGTCGGCGACGCCTGCGACAACTGTCCGCGTATAAGGAACCCCTCGCAGGAGGACGCCGACCGGGACGGCGTGGGCGACGCGTGCGACAGCGACCTGGATGTAGACGGGTCAGTATTGAGGCTCACTTACATTGATCCGTATACAAATCGAGCGCTGGGATCCAGTGAAGTCGGATTAAGAGGAAGCCGACCGAGGCGGCGTGGATAGCGACTGCGATAGTGAACTGAAACGTGACGGTTGAGATTTAAGGCTGATTTACATTGATTAAGGAAAGAAAAAGGTTATTCGATACAGCTAAAATTATTACAGGAAAAAGAGAAATAAAAACTATACCAAATGAAGACCCAGCTGAGCATGATGCCAGGCAGTGTGCCGGACGGTGATAATTGACGCTGATATTCTCCTGGATCCTTCCTATTTAAATATGTACTCTTATAATGCACGAATGATGTATGTAGGGTGGGGAGGGGTCGGTAACGCGCATAATATTGGCACATACTGCCTACCCTTATGGGATATCGACGTGAGAGTATGTATGTATCTACAAAGGCATGAGCTATTTCTTTGTAAATAATAAACTAAATCCAACAACTTACAATATCTTTGCAGTGGTCGATAAAAGTGACAAGAAAAAGGTCGTACTCATAAATTTAAATTAACACTTTTCTGACTATTGACTGCATTGAAATAATATTCCAGGGATGGTTTCCAAGATAGCATAGACAACTGTCCAACAGTGCCCAACAGCGACCAGCAAGATGTTGACGGAGATGACAGAGGGGACGCGTGCGATGACGACGACGACGGGGACGGAATCCCGGACGTCGACGATAACTGTCCCTACGTGTCCAACGCAGACCAAAAGGACTCTAACAGTGAGCTTTATAATTAGCTTTAAATTTCGTAATTACCGTTTTCAACACTTTTCAACGTGGAGCAAAAAGTCTGTCGAGGGTTTATCATCCCCTTATTGGCAGAATTCATCAAATGACCAAATCCTCCTTTTTTCCAAACTCGTTTCTGGACCAAGTCTGTACTCAGTGAATATTTACATTTTCTATCTCGCTATATACGCATCGTATCAATGTGTGAGTAAAAAAGGAGTGTAGATCAGCTTTCGCTTATAACGCCGATGTCAATAACTCATTTTGGTCAATGTTGTCAGTAATGAATTCTGCCAATAAGGGAACGATATAATCTCTTGGAGAAGTTGGGATGTGTGTTATATACATATATGATATATGTTTAGTTTGAAATAATAGCGTCACTCCGTCTCTCCACGCGGATGCTATGAAAACCGGCTAAGGGATGTACCAGGATCTTTATCCTTTGGTTAAATATAAAATATTTTGGTGAATAATAGCATAATATAATATATAATAATAGCATAATATAATATATAATAATAGCAATATAATAGCAGCCCTTTGGCTGCAGCATTATGCTGTTATTCAGTCAAAATCCACTGCGATCGCCGAGACAGGCGCCAAGCATGGACATTATGGCAACTCCCTCCAATTTACGAAGGAAATGCATGTCTAGCAGTGGACTTCAACTGGCTGATGATGTTGATTGTTTATTAAACGATTTTTTTTATAGTAAACGTTTAACCAGTGGATTTTTTACACGAATTCAAGTCGCTCTATGTGTACGGACCAATATGTATGTTTTCAAAGACGACGGTACCGGAGACGCGTGCACCAACGACAACGACGGCGACAAGGTCCTCAACGAAGTCGACAACTGCCCGGACGACTCGCGGATATACGAGACCGACTTCAGGTGAGTCAACAGTCGGCGGCTTAGAAACAGAATTGATGATAGATGCTTTTATTGATGACAGATGTTTTTATTGATGACAGATGCTTTTATTGATGACAGATGCTTTTATTGATGACAGATGTTTTTATTGATGACAGATACTTTTATTGATGACAGATACTTTTATTGATGACAGATGCTTTTATAGATGACAGATGCTTTTATTGATGGCAGGTGCTTTTATAGATGGCAGGTGCTTTTATTGATGGCAGGTGCTTTTATTGATGACAGATGCTTTTATAGATGGCAGGTGCTTTTATTGATGATAGATGCTTTTATTGATGACAGATGTTTTTATTGATGACAGATGCTTTTATTGATGGCAGATGTTTTTTATTGATGACAGATTCTTTTATTGATGACAGATGCTTTCATAGATGACAGATGCTTTTAATGATGGCAGGTGCTTTTATTGATGACAGATGCTTTTATTGATGACAGATGCTTTTATTGATGGCAGGTGCTTTTATTGATGACAGATGCTTTTATTGATGACAGATACTTTTATTGACGGCAGGTGCTTTTATTGATGACAGATGCTTTTATAGATGGCAGGTGCTTTTATTAATGACAGATGCTTTTATTAATGACAGATGCTTTTATTGATGGCAGGTGCTTTTATTGATGGCAGATGCTTTTATTGATGACAGATACTTTTATAGATGGCAGGTGCTTTTATTGATGACAGATGATTTTATTGATGACAGATGCTTTTATTGATGACAGATACTTTTATAGATGGCAGATACTTTTATAGATGGCAGGTGCTTTTATTGATGACAGATGCTTTTATTGATGACAGATACTTTTACTGTTAGTAGATGCTTTTATTGATGGTAGATGCTTTTGTTGATGACAGATTTTTTTCACTTTCATTGACCATACCAATCATACCACATAGTGTTCATTTTAACTTAGTATTAGCCCAATCGAAGTTAGGACCTAGGTTACATAAAAGTAGGACATTGAGACAGATAGATTTTAGTCAAACAGCAGCAGCAAAAACCAGCTGGTAGAAAAATCTTAAACATATTATCCCGACTTAAGTACTGCGGCATGTTTCATCCAATTTGGTCCAGTAGACTTGAAGATACAGCTTGACTCCTGTTTCAGTAGCCGCTGTTAAGGTACGAGAGCTCAAATAAAAGTTATTTTTAGGCTTTTTATTTAAATCTGTGATTTTTTCCCACCGACATTTACGCGGGTAAAGCCGTGGGCAAAAGCTAGTAATACAAATATGATTAATTTAAGATATTATTCTTACATATATTGATAACTTTGAATGGCAGGAACCATATGACAGTGCGACTGGACCCTGAAGGCGAGTCGCAGCAAGACCCGAACTGGGTTATCACCAACCAGGGCGCTGAGATCCTGCAGACCCTAAACTCAGATCCTGGCCTAGCTGTTGGCTTCGACAGTTTCAGCGGAGTAGACTTCGAGGGCACATTCTTCGTGGACACTCAGATCGACGACGATTATGTTGGTTTTATCTTTGGGTACGTATTTTCTAGAACACTGTAATTTCTAGAACATTTCCGCTGCTAGCATTATTACTTACAATGTATAATAATTAATGATCTTGGGGTGGGATTTTAATAATCATTTGGGGCAATTTATAATGTTTACGCTTTATTGGCACAATGGCAATGACCCTGCTTCCGTATCAATGAGCTCCGGGTTCAAATCCCGGTAGTTCACCCTTGTGTGTTGAGAATAAATGTTTCTATCCGAGTCTATATCGTCCCCTTAGCAGAATTCATTAAATGACCAAATCTTCCTTTTCCCAAACTTGTTTCTGGACCAAGTCTGTACTTAGTGAATATTTATATTTCCTATCTCGCGATATACGAGTCGTATCAATGTGTGAGTAAAAAGGGAATGTAGACCAGCTTTCGCTTATAACGCTGATGTCAGTAACTCATTTTGGTCAATGTTGTCAGTAATGAATTCTGCCACTGAGGGGACGATATATGTACTCGTATTAATATTTATATTTATTATATATATTTATCTGTATTGGTAGGTATATCGTTGTAATGCCCAAGGTACAACGAATACTAGTTTGGGACTGGACCAATATGTATGAAAATGTCCAGAATGATATAATATATATTTTTTATAACAATCTTATGCTGATTATTATATAATGACGTATCTATGTAGCTCAGGATTGAAGTCACGACTGACGTCACACATGCAGCGGCCGATGTCATACATCCACACAACGTATACTCGTACATATACATATACGTATTTTCAGCTGTTTAAACTAATTAATTGTGATATATAATCATCGTCACCACGTAATGCGCCGGCCCAGAGACTACACCGGTAGGAGATGCCTCAGTATGGCTGTCCTTGGAGCACGGTCTCGGGGCCGCCCTAAGAAGCGCTGGCTGAATGTTCTGACCAAGAACATGGAAGCCAATGGATTTACGATTAGGATTTCAAAGAACGAGCAAAGTGGAGGAAACTTAGTAGCAGGCGGACCCTGGCAATGAAAGCCGGGATTAATAACGCCAAGAAGAAGATATAATCATCATCATCATTGGCCCACAGACGTCTACTGCTGGAATTAGGCCTCCTCTAATCATCGCCACACGATTCACCGATCGTCCGTGACCTGCACAGACATCAGTCCATATAGTCGGGGGTCAACTCTCACTGCTTATGCTTTCTGGTTCGGGGTCGCCACTCCAACACGTCAGGTCTCCAACGACCATGAGTTCTGCGAGCTATGTACCCCGTCTACTAGCACTTCAGCTTTGAAATCCTTTGAGCCATGTCGGCAACTCTAGTTCTCTTGCGGATTATTTAATACGGATCTAATCTCGCAAGAAAATGCCGAGCATAGCTCTTTTGATTGCACTCTGGGTGATTTTGAGTTTTCCTATGAAACCCATAGTCACTGACCATGTTTCAAATCTATAGGTCATCACTGGCAAAATGCACTGATTGAATAACTTAGTCTTAAGGCATTGCGGTCATTTTGACGAGGTGTGACGAAGTTTCCCGAACACTGCTTGTACTCGCATCTATCTATGTACTATTATAAAATTGTTATATATCAAAGGACAATATCCAGGACTCATACATTTTTGGTCCAAATGTAAAAGTGCCAGCCAAAGAAAAAAGTGCTTTATTCTGATACAACATGTCCGCGTGAGCATTTATTATTAGGGCACCTAGGTTGTAGCACCATTGTAGTCAGTATTATTTCACTACACAAAGTCTGTCTTTTAATATATTTCATTTCAAAAGACAGACTTTGTGAAGTCAAATAGTACCGACTACAATGGTGCTTCAACTTTGGTGCCCCAATAAGAAATGCTCACGCGGACATGTTGTGTCAGAATAAAGCACTTTTTTTTTCTTTGGCCGGCACTTTTACTTTTGGGCAAAAATGGATAATGTCCTTTATTTAAAAAAAAACTACTCTTATCGCCCTAAAATCAGTAGATAGATTTTGGTCAAACTATTAGAGTATTACAGGTATTATTCCGACTTCGGCATGTTTCATACAATTTGGTCCAGTAGAATTGAAGATACAGCTTGATCCCTGTTTTAGTAGCATCGTTAAGGTACGAGAGCTCAAGTAAAAGTGGTTCTAAGACTTTTTATATAAATCTATGATTGTTTTGATGCTTCCCGAAGACACCTATTGAGTGTGGGAAGTGTAGCGTGAGTCGACCCCCGACTAGGTGGACCGATAACCTGGTGAAGATCGCGGGCAAGCGGTGGATGCAGGCGGCTCACAGCCGCTAGGTGTGGAGATCATTAGAGGAGGCCTATGTCCAGCAGTGGACGTCTGTGGGTTAATATAACGATGATGATATTTATTACATTTGAATTTGTTTTTATTATATTTGAACAGTTATCAAAACAACAAGCGGTTCTACGTGGTGATGTGGAAGAAGAACACGCAGACGTACTGGCAAATGACGCCGTTCAGGGCGGTCGCCGAGCCCGGCATACAGCTCAAGCTGGTCAACTCCATCACTGGCCCGGGGAAGATCCTGAGGAACGCGCTCTGGAATACCTCCTCCACACCAGACCAGGCAACAGATTTATTATACTTACCTTCATCATTTCAGCCCGAAGCTGTCCACTGCTGAACATAGACTTCTCCAATCGAATTCCAGCGCGACCGGTCCATAGCCACCTGCATCCGGCGAGACCCAGCGATCCTCACCAGGTCGTCGGTCCATCTCGTAGGTGGCCGTCCCACACTGCGCCTGCACTGTGTTGCCTGTACGTGGTCTCCATTCAAGGAACTTTTTGCCCTTATACTAACCTTACGTTCAGAATATAGAGAGTTAATATTATATGTATATGACGTAATATAAATGTAAACAAATCCCTTTGTTCTAATGAACGCGATTTGTGGAAACAATCGCTCTTTTATGTAAATTATAACAATCTCTTTGTGAAGGAAAACATTTCACAAACGCTTTGATATTATTTGATCAACGTTCATAATATGGCTTTTGATTATATGCTATTATGAGGAAAAATAATTCCGCCATTAAAGCTTTCTTCTTCAATTATTACGTATTTAAGGGCGCACTTTTCATTTAAAATGTTTGTGAATGTTGTATTCAATTCTTGTGTGTTGACTATAATTTAAGGGTCAGCGTCGTGGATTCAATTTCGAGACAAAATGGCTTCTATAAAGATTAGGTATCTTTTGTGTTCGTGATTTCTATGAATGTAAAGTTTGCATCGATACAATGTTTATTTACACTGCCTAGTACAGGAGCTTATATAAATTCCTAAACAATGTATTCACTGCCATCCAGGTCACTCTTCTCTGGAAGGACCCTCGTAATGTGGGCTGGCGTGAAAAGACAGCCTACCGTTGGAGACTCCTGCATCGTCCTAAGATTGGCCTCATCCGCCTCAAGATTTACGAGAACAACCGTCTTGTGGCGGACTCGGGCAACCAGTACGACTTCACGCTGAAGGGCGGCCGGCTCGGCGTCTTCTGTTTTTCGCAGGAGATGATCATCTGGTCCAACTTGGTGTACAGGTGTAACGGTGAGTAGTTGTTCAGCAGACTTTAGACGTTTCCGCTTTGATTATCATAAATCTTCTGCGCTACCCAAATGGCGAGTTTTTACCCAATCAATTCAATCCTCTACAACTGACGCCCAATCAATTCAATCCTCTACAACTGACGCAGTAATGCACCAGATACCACAGATTACAAAAATGTGTCTTACGTTACGACGTCTTGTGTTTTCATAACTCGCAAGCGCTGAACGTTGGAGTAAACACTGTAATCACTATACTCAAATCATTACACACTGTTAAGCTTCTTCTTCATTACACTTGGCTGTCTGGCGCCGGCACAATAATGCCGTTACTCCATATCTTCCCGTGCATGATGTGAGGACCGGTTAAGGGATGCGCCAGGATAATTGGCAGGAGCGTTATCCTGTTACTCTACCGCGATCTCCAAGACACCTGTCAAGCGTAGAGAATATAGCAATCCCCTCTTTTTAAAAGGCAGGTATGGGCATGGGTTCGGCAGTGGATTTCAAGCAGCTGATGAGAGCAATATCATTACATAAGAAAACGATTATTACATTGTCTTGCACTGATTTAACTCATATCTATTTGTTCACAGACAAAATACCGGCCAATATAGCCTCTGAACTCTCAACGCAGAATAGTTTCGAGATAGACCATAACTTCTTCTACGTTTAGTCAACTAACATTAATTACATAAAATTATAATTAAACTTTGACACTATTTCTTACATTCGTTTGTTATATTCACCCTCAATACACTGCCGGCATGTACATATTAATATAATTATACTTATATGATAGCCAAATGTTGCGCCGCCTCTAGTTCAGTGAATATTCCTTATCTGTGGATTTTTTTAATCAATGGGGGATAATTCTGCGGTAACAGAACTTAACCAAATTTAGTCTCTCCCTATCTTTTTCTAATGTCAAACGACAAAACGAAATAGCTACAATTCTGGTGCTGTCAATTTCGTTTAGATACGTCAAAATTAAAGGATTTAGACGCGACCTCGGAACATACCGACTAAAGATACGCAAAAACGCAACATTTTTTTATCGTTTAACATAAATGCAGGTCGGTACTAGCTAAAAATGTTTGCTATCTCGTTTTGGCGTTTGACATTAAAAAAAGATAGGGAGAGACTAAGTTTAGTTAAGTTCTGTTATAACAGAATTATCACCAATATCTGTTTATTAAAAAAAAGATATCACTCATAGTTCGCCTAAAGTTACCTAATAATTGGAATGCCAGAAGCACTATATTGCAACAAAAACGCAGACCAACCGTGTATTAATAAGATTAAAATGCTCGAAAAGCCGAATTAAAGCGCTCTAAAAATCGCATTAATTCCGCCATCTTTTACATTTTGTTAAAATTCGACTCGGTGAGCGTCTTGAGCTGCTATAGAGCGTTGCCACCCAAAGTGGTCTATATCGACCTCCAGGGGTCGACGATGACCTGCAAGGGGTCCACGCCAATTTAAAAAAAATATATTAACAGTGTATGTAACAAAAAAAATATATTACAAGTGGACTGCAAGACAAAAAAGTTTGAGGACCTCTGCTATAGAATATTTAACAATACGTTTAAATATTGCTGATAGTTAATTTATAAAGTTGCTTGTAGTCTCATATGACTGTAGTAAGCGACTATGGCTTCAATTCGATCTGACACTACTGTAATCGATACAAGATTTACAATAACATTGATTTTAACATAAGGCAAAAAAATAAATAAAATGAATTTTCAATTTGTACAATTTATTGGATACTTAGTTACTAGGAACCTGATGAGAAATGAGTTTTTGTCTCTATAAAGGGATTTAATTTCGATTCTAACGACATAACATTTGTAAATTTATCCGCATCGATCGAAGAATCAATTAAAAATATTCAACATTCTATCTTTAAATTCTTTGAGATCAACTTAATTTTTATTTTACTTTATAAAGAATAAATAGGCATTAGTATATTGAGTAGATAGATATATAACTCATACTAACATCGATGAAAAAAATCATGAAAGGTTTTGTTTCAATCTAATACCTCAAATAGATCAGACCTATACATATTTGTTCACGCGGTCGAACCCGTTGTGTCTGCTGGTTTATTTGTAAGAGAAGACAGACAATATAGATATTTTTACGTCAACAAGCTTGTTCTTCTTTTTATAATCTACAGTTTTATTGGAATATGTTTCGCTTCTCAATGTTTCCTTTGAATCTGAATTATTTTATATTTTATACAATTAATGAATGACGCAAAAAATGAATGGGGCAAAAAGGTCCTTGAATGGAGACCACGTACTAGCAAGCGCAGTGTGGGACGGCCACCTACGA
>WUAW01009663.1:7072-28534 GCA_017165845.1 Thaumetopoea pityocampa
GCGGTGCCGGCTCCGCTCGTGCCCACTCTGTGAGGGCCCATGCCCGTCCCGGTAGTCGTGACTACCTCGCTGACAAATATTAAAACGGCGGGTGTATCAGTTAATGCACTATTATATAATATTTATAATATCAAAGTATTCTCACTGTATATACTCGTACTATGTGTATAAGTGTTGATGCGCCATTTTCGTGCAAATTTCACGTGCCGCTCGAGTGCATACCTGAGTTACGTGTACCTCGTACCAACGATAGGTGCGAAAACAATAACAAACCGTTGTCGTTCTAAAATATGTACTTATCTCTAAAATATTCGTACACTGCCGTATTAAAACTATTTAACAACAATCATACTTGATTTGGAACACACTTGTAATAAGATATTTATCTTATTACAAGTGTGTAACATCATGTATTTACATGGAAATTTGTTTAAAATACAAAATAACATTTGATCGGCAAAACCAAACGTCGAAAATAGGTTCATTAAATCTATCACACCTTAAGGCGTTCAAATTAACCTAAACGGTTACGACGTACAACTGTAAATTTTTCTATAATTCAGTAAGTGACAGTTCGTAACTAATGTGTATAATATTTAAGTTTTAATATATATTGTACTATCCGAATAAATCATTCAATCCTTAATTTATTTAATGTCAGTGTGGTCTGCATCTATCATTAGTGCGCCGTTAGGGTCATCTCTGTTCATGTCAAGAATTGTCTCTGGGTGTTATTGTTCTTCGCACCTATCGTCGGTGTAAGGTATAGGCACGTAATTAGTGCGCTGAGCGCGGTCTCAGCGCCCGGTGGGGGTCGACCCCGCGCCGGTAAGCGGGCGCCGCTGACACACGCGCCGACACACGCGCCGTTACACGCGACGATAACGAATCGGAACTTGGACCCTCTAGCCACAGGGGACACCTGCACCACTAACATTTATAATTACACTGACTCACGTCTGCATATGTGCACGTGTGCACTGCTAGCAGCAGGCCTGGGCCATACGATGGCACAGTAGTCCCTGAGCGGAACAGGATTCTTGGTGACGTCAGTGGACTTTTCACCACATACACTGAGCTGTTGTTGCCTAAAGTTACGGCGGTACGCTATGTCAGCCGTTTTGACATCTTTCAATAGTGATGTGACACATTTCAAATTATTGTCAAAAAAATATAATGAAGTGCGGGGCGCAACTGTAACTATAACCGTCTTCGTGAGCTACAAGTAGTAACTGTTTAAATGTACTATTGAACCCGTTCGCTGCCAGGGTCTCCCGGAGAAAACCGCCACAACGGCCCAAGACTTTTTCATGATTATATGAAATTAATTGGAATAAATTTAACGTAAGTGTATTTAGAACGATCTAAGAAAAAACAAAATAATCAACACAAATATAAACATTTCACCGTTTTAGAACTTAACAGACGACACACGACATGTTTAAACATGCCTTAGTAAGTTGACCAAAAACGTCTGTCACATACATGTGACATCGGACTGTGGTAAGAAACTGCTTGTCACATATGTGTGACGGTTGGCAGCGAACTGGTTAGTGTTCATAATCATTCACTATTAATTTAACATTCCTACTTTCAGTCACTCCGCAGTCTCTTTTGGCTGTATGTTCGCAGACTCTAAAAGAATTTTTACATTTTTCTTGTGGTATACGGAGATTCTGTATTGTATTTTTGTTTTGCCCATTTTCTATTTCTTTTACTTGCTGTAAAAAAGTATACCTCGCCATCATGAACCTTTCTATTGTGGTCTTAAGAGTGGTGGTGGATGAGGGAGATCTTGATGGTGAAATCAATTATCTCGACTCCATGATAGCTACCGTCTATTCGACCTATTCTATTGTGCGGATGGCGGGGGACGACTGGCGTGAGAGCGCGTCCAGTCGCCCGGTGACCATGTTTTGTGTAGTAAGCGAAATCGAATTACGTACAATGTGCCGCTACAATATCAATATTTTACATTTGTTACACTGTTTATTTCGAAATCCAACCGTAATCGAAATCTTCCTTAATAAACATTCCCCACCGGAAAATAACTCGGCTTCCTTCAGTGATTGCACTAACATATTTCTCGTTGGATATTTCTCCCATTAATAATGTGCGTACAGGTGTGTTCGGGTGATGTCGACATCACACCTATCCACGCCCACTGGTTTTCATCGGTTTTTCTTTTTTTTTTGGTGTGTGCCAGTGTTGCCATATTTTCTTTGGTTATCTGTCTAATAGTTCGTTCTTCAGTATCAAGCGCGCCGGCTACGTGATCAACCACTGACGTAATAAATAATCACGTTCAAAATAATTTAATTTTTTTATAATTTAATTAACTTTTTAATTTCTGTTACGTTGTATATAACTTAATGAATACCTGCTCGCACTATCGCTGATAATTCGTTGAATCTTTCTGATTAAAATTTTGATGAAGTTAAGTCGGTGTGAGTGCAAGTCGCGGCGGATATTTTATAGTTTTGCCATATCCTTGTACCCAAATACAATTTGTTATAAACCTAGTGTAAACATACCGTGTATAGTACGCAGATATGTGCACGGGCGGTCGTCAGGCAGGACGTGCGGGGCTCCCTCTGTTTATTTCAATTTGTATCTTGAGATAGAGTTATGTTTATTGCGCACGCCTTGTGCCAGGGGGTGCTCGTCAATACAATAAAGGTTTGATATATACACCACACTTTGCTTATCGTCCCGCAGTCCTTCTACATGACCAGGCTTAACCGTTACTTCACTGGAAATCACCCTGAGTGTCGTCACGACATCCTGCAGTCTGTCGAGTGCAGAGCGTTCCACCGTCCACTCTCAACCAGCAGACAGTCCTCAGCGGCAGCTGCCTGTCATCGCAATGTTCACGCTCAAAGAATACAGCGTAAGCATCGGGCCGCCCCTCTCCGAGCCACGTTGCCTTATGCTACCGTGGCTATATTCTGTAATATATGGCTATATATGTATAATATATATTGTGTGGTCTTTTTAAGAGCCGCCTACTCGTACCGCGTACTCGGTAGCGCGCGAATGACGCCTGGGTCCAGCCGCCCGTGGACTGCGGACACTTAATCACAAGTACAGGTCGCGTGTGTTGAACGCCCGCTCGCAGACCACAGGAGTCCCCCGGTTACGTTGATACGTGCGCGGCGTGGCGGTCCCTTCGGCGCTGTCAGTGCGTTGAAGCACCAGGTGGCGCCGGTGTTGGTGTAACTTAGTACGAACCAAAAATGCCAGTACGTGTATGGGACCGGAACCCGAAATCAATTCAACCACAATGCCTTGCAAGACAGGGAGACCTCACCTCTCCGATACGTAGGGCCGCGCTGGAGGACTGCACCTAGCGCGGCGCCGACACGCGGCGAGCGCGCGCGCACCCTCGGCCCGCCGCCTGCAGCGCCCGCGGCGCGACCGCTAGCGGGTTCAGCAGAACGCTCGGTCTGTTAGCGATTGGCAATCCTTCAAAGGGTAGCTCACAGAACCGATGCAGCCCGAGGTGAAAGTGCTAGAATAACGCCCTCCGCTTTTTAAGAGGGAACGTGTGGCTCTTGCGTTGTGAGTAAATCGCCCGATAAATCTAAAATATTCAACAGATTACAAGATGGTGCAATTATTACATTGACCGTTATTTTGCTCCAAATTAAACAAGATGAAAAAGGATTTCTCAAAAGAGTTTAACCAATTGGTTCTAGTTAATTGGTTGTGGGCCTTTGGGTTCTATCATACTTCTGACTAGCAATCAAAAGCAGGTAGGTATATAAGAAGCAATTGCATTCAAGCAGTGCTCAAAATTAAACAGTAGTTCCAACGATGTAATTTCAGTGAAGTAAAGTTTGGTAATCATCGGATTGTACACGTGCGTGCGCGCGTGCGTGCGTGCGTGCGTGCGTGCGTGCGTGCGGGCGCGCGCACGAGCATATAAATATTACACACATAGTACAAAAAAAGCTAGTACTGAAAACTATCCAGCTTTTAAACACTATACGGACTGAATATTTTGTGAAGTGATTATCGTTGTTCTGACTCGTCGCTGACACTTCAAAATATACAGCGTCTGATAACATACATACATACATACGTCTGATACATTTTCCTGCGCCGCGACGTCTTAACACGTAACATGTAAACGAGCGGTTCAGCTCGACGCCACGAGGCACGTGCTTCGCCCGGCGGCTTCGCCCGCGCGGCCTCACGCCGCGACATGAGCACCGCGCGCGGTGCGGCCGGCGCAGTACCTCGGGCGCGCTCGGCGTCGAGGTACTGTGCCGGCCGCTCGTTTCGCACCGCCTTATCTACAAGTGTGCGCAGTGGGAAAGTACCGAACGCCCGTGTTTGTATTACAGAGCACAATCCGTACCACGACGACACTGTTGCTGGGCCAGATCAGTACACAGAATATTTTCCCAAAATTCAGTTAGGTTAGAAGTTAGTTAGTTAGAAGAATGAAACATTTTTTTTATTATAATTCTGTCTTTTTGCAATAAGATTACGTAAAAATTATGAATTTTGCTGCGTTTTTCATTCACACATTGCTTCTAATCTATATCTATATACTACTGGCTTTTGCCCGCGGCTCCACCCGCATGAATGTCGGTTTTCCGCCACATGAGAAATCCCGACAGCATAATAGATTTATATAAAAACTCTTAGATCCACTTTACTTGACCTCTCGTACCTTAACAACGACTATTCCGACTTTAGGGATTCTGAAACAAAATCAGTCGATGTTTGTTTGTTTCTTTGTTCAAGCTTCACGCAAAAACCAACAGGTAGATTTTGGTTAAACTGATAGTCTTAAAGGTACTGTTCCGACTTAAATACTGCGGCATGTCTCATCAAAATCGGTTCACTAGAATTGAAGATACAGCTTGATCCCTGTTTTAGTTGCGGCCGTTAATGTACGAGAGGTCAAGTAAATGTGGTACTAAGGCTTTTTTTTTATATAAATCTGGTTGTGTCAGGATTTCCAATGTTGTTAAAAACCGACATTTCCGCGGGCGGAGCCGCAGGCATAAGCTAGTGTGGAATAAGATTTAGAATATATTTTATTTTATTCGGTTAAAAAAATAGAAGTCATATTTTTTTCTTTCTTTCTTTCTTTAATTCTTTATTGTACAAATCACAAAAAAAAATATGGTTATTTTTTCTTTAAATTTATGAAAACAAAGACCTCCGAACAGTTGTTAAATAGTGTACACGGGCGGAGCCGCGCAACAGCTATTAGTCCTAATTACAAACGACGCCTACTGAAGACGTGCGCGCCGCCTGGACGGAGCCAGTAGCCGTCATATTAAACAGAGAGAAGATAATTCTTCATTTGTATAGGCACTGTTCGTGAAAATAAAAAGAAATTAGGTACTGGGACACGGGGCGCGTGCGGTGCGGCGTCGGCGGGGGCCGGGGCCGCGGCGCAGGTCTGTTGTTAGTTACGTCTTCTTAAACAAAGAATAGCGCCAACAGTCCCATGACAGCACCGTGTCGGGGGTATACCTATAGAGGTTCTGCGGGGCGCGCGGCGTGGTGTGAGATGCGAGCGCGTGCGCGTGCGCGCGGGGGCGCGCTGTAGCGTCTGTGTGCGTGTTGCAGCGGCTGGGCGCGGCGCGCGCGCTGCGGGCCCTGCTGCCCGCGCACGCCAAGTGCAAGGTACGCGCCGCACCACTCGCGCCAACGCGTGCGCTCGCGCGCTGCCTGCACGATGGTAACTCCACACGCCAGCCGCATGTCTGCCATGATAATTCATATATTTCACATTAAGTGTGCCTTAGTGTGATTTTGATCTCAACAACGAGCTGAAAGTCGATAACGATGAATTAAAAGCCATAGTGAAAGCAGATTCGTCTCAAATCACGTCGGAACTAGCGGTCGCCTATAGCGTGAGCGATAAAACGATACTGATTCATTTACTTCAAATTGAAATGATAAAAAGCTCGGAAAATGGGTACCGTATGAACTCACTGAGCACGAACAACAAGATCGCGTCGAAGCTTGTTTCAGCTTCATGAATAGGCACATGAATGGGGTGATATGACTCGCTGATACAAACGTCACTCAGCGACGGGTTTGCCGGCACTCGGTAATAATTCGTCAGCGCGTCGAGACTGATCGATGTACGACGCTCGACGGCGCGCTGTACACCGGTCGCCGCGCGCGACACCTAGCGACAACGTCTGACCGCGTTGGACATTTTGATGTTTCAGTCATCCCATTATTTCTCCGCTGTCCTAGCGCCTGTTAGTATTAACAGATCTTAAATCTATATAACTTATATTTTATCACAATTTTTTTGCATACATACATATAGTAATTAAATGTAGTTTTAGGAACAAAATAAATATACACACAACTTTATACAACAAAAAAATCGAGCGAAGCAAAGCGACACATCCAGCTAGCCGCGCGTCTCAGCGGTCACCGCAGAGTATCTGCGGTCACTGTCTGATTGCATAAAATAGAAAAAGAACCGCAACGACAGGAAACGCGTAATTACAAAACGTAAAAAAGAGATTATTTAAAAATAAGTTGGATTATTCAAAAATAATGAACAACCAATTTTTATATTTAAATATGATACGTTATTGTTATTTATTTTACCAACGTACGTTGATGTGTAATGCAGTTATTTTTGTTGGAAGCTCATTTTAAGAGTCCAGTCGACCGTTCTTTTGGCGCCACGTTACACCTCCCACTTCATTATAAAACGCGATCTGACATAATTCCTAGTATAAACGTTAAAATACATCACACGTACTTCAAGATACACCCGTCGTGCGCGGCGCGGCGCGCGCACCGCGCTCGGCGCGCCGTGCCGCGTCGGCGCGCCTCGTGACTCGCTCTTGTGCAGGTGTTCGACGAAGTGTGCGTGGAGCTGTCGATGGCGCTGCTGCAGCTCCTGCAGTGGGCGCCGGCTGAGGAGCAACTTTTCCGCGCGGTGAAGGCACTGGCGCGCTTCGTGCAGCACTCGCACGACGTGCCGCAGCTCGTCGCCATGGTGGGGCCCGACCCCTCCGCCTTCAGGTGAACCCCTCGACTCATCCTCACAACTGACTTGCGAGTCGGGAAACAATCATACAGTCACTTACATGTTTTAAGTAATTTTGACTGGTAGCAGACCCGTGGCGAATAATTCTGTGGGTAGTGGGCGACACCTTACCTCGCTCTACCGCCAAGTGCGGCTGACGTGAAAGTGCTCCCGAGTCTAGGGAGACCATTAAAACTAAAACGTTATTATAGTAATAAAGAAACTGGCGTTATTTCGAACAATTAATCAGTGAGAGTTCATTGAATCTAAGAAAAATATAACAGTATCTACTTTCTTAAAAATGAGCCTCGTTCTTTAGAGCGCCGTTCAACGTCAGGGATGCGACCCTCGCGTGTGACAGAAGAAGCGGCGATAGTCTGGTGGTGGCCGCGCACGCGAAACCTTCGATTTATCATAAAATACGAATAAATACTTTTAACTTTTCGAAATCATGTGCGTTTTAATTGTTTAATAATTAATTATCACTCGCTTTTAACGGCGAAGAAAAACATCGTGAGAAAATATTCACGCCTCCGAGGTTTTGTCGGCGGCGTGCGGCCGCCCGCGCGCACGAGGTCGGCGCGGCAGGCTGCGGGTCAGCCCTCTCATGCACTGCGTTGTCCTAACCTTCGCGCTCGGTTTGACAAACTCCTCGTATATATACACATATAAGTGTGTGTGGTGCAGGGGCACGAGCGCGCGCGTGGACGAGCAGATCGACCTCATCATGAAGAAGGTGCGGGCGTGAGCGGGCGGCGCGGCGGCGTCCCCGTCCGACGCGAGACGTCCCGCGCGCCGTGACGTCGCGCACTCGGCGCTATTGTATCAGTCGCAGCTCGTGTGGTTGACTCGCGCGTCGCCGCGCCGCACGCCGACCGCCCCTGCATTGACATTGACTACATAGTATATGAAAAGAATCAATTTAAAAATGTATTAATATATGTAATTTTTGTTATCGTAAATTAATTCGAGTTGTGTCAACGGGGCGGCGCTGCGCGGGGCGGGTGCGCGTGCGCGTGTTTGTAAATACCGTCGCCAGTTGTTAGCGTGTCGGCGAGCGGGCTGGGCGCCGAGCTCGCCGCGGGCCGGCGTGTTGCATTTTAAATTGTATTTTATATAATATATTTATTGTTACGATATATATTGTTACGCGGCCAGCGCTGGCGCAGTGCTGTGCGCTCGTTAAATGTAATAAACCTGTGGCGTATTGGTCGTGTTGTATTATTTACTGGTCCGAGGGTCTGCGCGCGTCCTCTGACGGGTGCGCATCCCGCTGCCGGCGATCATTTCTAGTATTATGATATGAATGCACAATATTCTGCACTACATTGCTACCTCTCCGCAGTTAAACGACCTCATCACCTTTGCTACATTATCGACGTGGCCTGAACCCATCCGCAGTGACAATGAGGCGTCCACCCGTCGTGTTGTTTGTTTGTGAAACAATAATTAAACTAATCGCAAGCACTTTATAAAATGCCCGTTGTGTATTCGCGAGCAGGTGTACCTGTACTTACTCGCAAATACACGAGAGCCATCACTGACATCACGATGGAGCGCTGCGCCCAGACCACTTGTAATGCTGTCATCGTTGAAGCCGTGCGCCCCACAGTATAAGAAGTTACCACAAAAACGGTCATCCACATTTCTCTAATCGATAGAGTGAATGGTTTAATTACAAGAGCAGAACGCCCAGTGATCAGTTGTTGAAGAAGTGTCTTTTTTAATTCTGTTTAAATTATTATATATATTAAAACTATAGAAATAAAAGCTGCAGTTGAAGAGGTTCAATAAATTCATAATAAAGGTATAAATGGGTGATTCAACTTTGTATTTGGTTGTCTGTAGTAACTTACATGTAAACTAGAGTAAACCAATTATTTTTATCAAGGTTAACTATTAATTAGATAAATAAAGAATAAACCAGCGCATGTTGCAGATATGTTTACACTAATTTAACGTTTCTATTATTTGATGACCCAAAAGACAATTTCCAGCTCCCGTACAAACACTGACTGTCCTAAAGTACTAGTCACCGGTTCTGTTCTCAGCCCTAAATGCAGCAATATAATACATTGAAGTCCTGAGCCCTTTATAAAATATTAAAGTTTAATAAATAGTACAAATAATGGAATAATACAAATAATAATGATAACATTTTATTTGAGCACGCGTCCCGCCGTTAGGAAACACTTGATTCACCCAAACTCACCCCGTCGTTCGGTGACCTCTACAACTGTAACTCCATAAACGAAGGAGGAATGCAATTTTAAACTTATTTTCGTAATATTTTGTTTTTCTTAAGAGTTCACTTATTGGGATTTAATTCTATCAACTCTCGATGTTGTGTCATTAATCTCAAATTTTAACGATTTATTAGAATTTGAAGAGACTAGCCCCCTAGCTAAGTTGACATTCGACAATCGTGATCGCTAATAGAAACGAAAAAATGTATTGGAATGGCACTTCTATTCGATAAGTCACGTGTGACTTGGCGATTAGAAGTGTCATTCCAATACATTTTTTCGTTTCTGTTAGCGATAACGATTGTCGAATGTCAACTTGGCTAGGGGGCCAGCTTACGGTGGCCCACTCAGAACATTTTGTGTTTAGCATAATTTATCAAGTAGGTAACTATAGCTTAAAATAAAGCAGCTTGATCTGTTAATGTTATAATAGCTTGATCTGTTAATTTTATAATACTTTAGCGATTTTTAATTAATTCATCAACATGAAAATGTCTGTATTCATGAAAGGAGGGTCGAACCACAGCCGATTATCTTCCACCTCCGCGAGTTGCCGCAAGGGCACTAGGAGAAGGTGATGGTGATCTTATTTTTGTCGACGCGTCGCCCGTCAGGTTTTAATCATGCGGGCTAAAAACGACCCAATTGTTGTCCATCAGCGTATATATTACGACACGTGGAGACCAATGATAGATAATCTTTGGTTTTTATAAAATTAAAAAAATTACAACATTCTTAAGTACACCACAAGTAAATTATAACATTATATTATTATTTAAAATATAACAAACAGTCAATTATAATGATTTATTTTTATTAATTAATAAAACTTGGCTGAGCGCATTAAACGACGGGTCCTATGGGCACGGCGCGGCGTGCGCTGGCCCACGCAGCGCGTCGTCGGCGGGGCTGCCCTCGCACGGCCGTAGGGGGCGCGGCTCGGGGGCGCCCGCGCCGCGGTGCGCTGGCTGGGCGGCGTACAGCAAGCTGTGGAAGCCGATGCATTCAGCCAAATACGATATTAACGGAAAGTAGACGATGTGAATATGAGTTTGTGTACTTGGGGACAGTGGTTTCAAAAAAGAAAGGTGTGCTAGTGATGTCAAGAAGAGAGTGCACGCGGGTAATAAAGTGAATGGCGCCCTGCACTCCGTGGTGAGTAGTCAGTCAGTCAGTCTCACAGAAGGCTCGTCTGGCTAGTCCCAGTGGTGTGTCGGTGCCTACACTTATGTACGGCAGTGAATTGCTCATAAATACAATCATGTCTTTTCCCTGTCTCTCCGGCGAGGTACCGATCTCAGGTTTCCCGCATGACAGGCGAGCATACTGACCACTACACTACCGAAGAATTGGGGTAGGCAGAGACCACTTCTTTCCACTTGCTACGAGCAAAGCGTGAAAGTAGTGTGTATGTGGTGGAAATATATGAGTATATGCGGCGTAAGTATATGCGAGTCATCTTGAGAGATGGGTTGAAGTATACCGTGATAAGGGACCGGTGACAGTTGAAGTATGATGTGGTGACAAGGATCGAGAGAGGAGTGCACCAGTGGTATGGTTATTTAGAGAGGATGAGTGAAATTCGATTGACGAACTGAATATACCGGATAAATGTGAGTGGAAGTGTCGGAAGAGGGCGCCCAGGGAAACCTACCTGATCAAAATAACAACTTGTATCAAAACGGTCAAGTCTGTAGCACCTTTATCGAAGAAGGTGTATGAAAATATATATGGATGTGGATGAGGCGAGTGAGGTGTGTTAGGATCTTAATATGTGGCGGAATGTGGTCTCTGTCTACCCTTATGTGATACCGGCGTTAGCGTATGTATCTAAAAGAAGAATGTTAAGACGACCTGTCACAGGTGTCGTTGAACGGCTGCCCCCGGCGCCCGGCGGGCCGCTTGCGGCGTATCGTGTAGATGTTTCTTTGTGTGCGGTGTAGGTATAACGATACATTTCCGCGAATAAAACTAGTTATCTTATATAAATATGGCGTTTGCTTTTCACAATTTGGCACGCTAAGCATTTACAAATAGTTGTTATAATAAACCAGGCGTGGGTTAATGTTGTTGAAGTTTTAAGTGTAAATAACGCACGGCCCGAACGAGCTGAGGCTCACCGCTCACTGAGAGGGAGTTAGACACTTGTTTGCACAATGAATGCTGCGGGAATACAGCTTACCGGGAATACTCCGCGGAGCGGGCGCGCGCCGGCGGCGGGGCCCGGCGCGGATTCTCCGGCGGGTCCGGCGCTGAACGGCCGGCGGGCCCGGCGCGGACCGGCCGGCGGGTCCGGCGCGGACCGGCCGGCGGGCCCGGCGCGGAACGGCCGGCGGGACCGGCCGGCGGGCCCGGCGCGGAACGGCCGGCGGGCCCGGCGCGGACCGACCGGCGGGCCCGGCGCGGACCGGCCGGCGGGCCCGGCGCGGACCGGCGGCGGTGCTTGGAACTGATAACCATGTTTGACATCTTATTCCTTTTCCCTAACGCTATTCAGGAGTGATGTACCTCTAGTGTTAAATTATTTATGTTTTATCTTTATTAATCTTGCAGCTCTTGGCAGTTATACGGTTAGTGCAGGACCAACCTTGTAAAAAAAAATTCTCAAAATACTTTTTTCTAATAACAAGTAATAAAAATTCCACAATTCTTATTTTTTAAAAGTCTGTGAGTGTTCTGCAATCTTATTTACTCAGAAAAAGTCGTTATTTAACAAAGGAAGTTAGAGTAATTGTGTAATTTCAGTAAGAAAAGTAGCATCCGGTTAGTTATCCACATCCGTCCGGAGCCACCCGCCGCTGCGCGCGGGCCTCCGCCACAGGACGCTCTAATGGTTCACCCCCGTGCGCCGTGCCGCGCCGGTGACAAGCGTCTAGCGTTAACGATCGCCACCACCGCTCATTGCGCTTCACTTATTAGTTGGCTGTTATGACAGTTTTTCGAATGGCATGAACTTTGGACTAGAGGGCAGTGAACTTTATAGTACGGACGCTAAAATAAATTGAAAGTAATTAGAATACCATATTACTAATGAACCAATTGCCTTATGCTTGTCTGTGTGTGTGTGTGAATGCACCTTTGTGGTTCACAGTCTAGAGCATTGATACCCAAAGTGGTCTACAAGGATCCCAAGAGGTCGATGATGACGAGCAAGGGGTCCACGCCAACACTCAAAAACATATTTGAAGTTAATAAATTTACAAAAATGTTATATTAATTACGCTTTGAGGGTCTGACCAATAGTGAAAAGCACTACAAGTGGTTCTTAGTTCGTAGATTCTTGTTATAATCATACGTTAAGAATTTGTATTGGCATCTTTGATTGTGATCTGTTGTGCACGCCATACATAAATAAATTATGTAAAATCATTCGACCAAACATTAAAACTAAACAACGGGACAACATAAACAGGGCACATCATCAGGTATTCGTCATTTTTTATATAAGAGAAGAGGCCGTCGGGGCGGGGCACAGCTCGCAGAACCGATGGTCTTTGGGGTCTTAAAGTGCTGGAACGGCGACCCCGAACCGGAAAGCGTAATGCGGGTAGACCCCCGACTAGGTGGACCGATGACCTGGTAAAGGTCNNNNCTCGGTGGATGCAGGCGGCTCATAGCCGCTCATTGTGGCGATCATTACAGGAGACCTATGTCCAGCAGTGGACGTCGGTGGGCTGATATGATGATGATATAGAAAATGTATCTCATGTGTTTCATAAGTAGCTGTATACTTTTGTTGGGCCCTATGCTTAGAGGACTGTGTGCCTGCCCGTGGCTCTGTCCGTCTACACTTCCGAACTTATGTTAAAATTTAATAAAATTTAAAGTTTAATTTGTGACGTGAAATAGTATATTTTAAAATTTTAATAAGGGATATAACTCAACAAACCTTTATTGAGCGGGAGTAACGTGGGACACGTTCTGACCGGAACAAATTATAACCGAGCCAGTCGGGGTGTTCGGGACGCAGAAGGTACATTCAAGAGGGCTGTTTGAGGGTTGGCCGCGTGCGTCGAGTGAGAGAATACATCTATGAAAGATGGCTATTCTTGAAGTATAATCCCGGGCCTCTTTAAGAAGCGCTAGATGCCGTTGACCACATGCTATAAGCCAACATACTACTGAGAACCTCGAAAATCGAGTGCAGTAAGTAGTAGCAAGGTGGGCCGGGCAACGGACAGGGTTTTGTACAATTTAATATGCTTAGGAACGCGGTCGGTGCACACGATGCCAAACCATTGAGAGAACTTCCCGGAGTTGACCGCCATGTCACGGACACGGCTGTCGTACGGGCTGCGCATGCGGTCGGACAGCGTGGCGCTGCTCACGCACCTCACTCACACATCCTTCGAGTCCACGACGTGGGGCGTGGAGCTGACGCACGCACTGCAGGGCCGACCAGCGCCGTTATGTAGGAGACTCGGTCTCACGAGATACTTGCATGCCTGTCGCTTTAGAGATATCTTGCGATCACACTTTAGGCCTCGCGCTGTTTTGTCCAAGCTGCGCCCATACGGGCTTGGTATCCTGTTCCACGCTGCCGGACGCGTGCAACACGCATCTAAGATATCGGAATGTATCCGATTATACGCTCGAATAGGTGTTGCCTCAGTGCTACTGAGTTAGTAACTATCCAAAGGCGTCTAGATATCTGGACAATGGAGAGATCCACATTTCTGCATGGGTTGCAGTAAGGATTGCCATTTTATTAAAGGCCAATCATATCTTTATGAAGTCTGATATTTTTTTTTTGTAATAAAGAAACCGCGTTAGGTTTTAGTAAAATTGTTTTAAATCCAAAATCCTAATAAAAAATTAGAAAACCATAAAAAGCCAAACTTGACACCCGGTAACCCTAGTTTGCAGCCCATATACTCGAACTCCACCGCACTCGGTCTCAAGCGTATGCGTTCCAAATTAAAGCATTAGACATATCAGTGAATATTTGTCCATTAGACTTTTGCGTGACTCCAGACTGCCGAACTGCAGCACGTCGCTTAAATCGCCACTTGCCTATGTCTCCACGAGGAAGAGCATATCGCCATGAGAACACACTCCTCACAGAGAACTTTGCAAATTCTTAAAATATAATCTTGGGAATGGCATTTAATAACAATAACTAGCGTCATTTATGTGGACGTGTTGATTGGTTGTAAAATATGCATCTTGTCATCATATCTCCGCGAGTTCTGTCCGGAAGAGATCGCACATCGCGATAAGACCGCCCAATGTACACCTTCTATTTCTCGTTTAACATGTTTGTACTCGTATAAACTGCGGTAGTGCTGGGCAGTAACTTTACCTACCTAACGGTGGTACCTTTGCTACTGGTTTCCTTGGAGCGGGATATCTTAGCGAAATATCGTGCTGCGGCGCGCGAGTGCGACATTCAAGCTAGTCCATAAATATGCATCAAATAGAGTTGTTAGTCAGAACGAGGCTTGCGGGTCACCAGCATCTTCATTATCAGCAACCATGTGTTTTTAGTTTACGGAGATTGTTGCCGCGGTAGTCCTTCCGTGTGCACTTTCCGTGCAGAGGAGTAGCTAACATTGTGTGTGCTCCACCGTCCCATGGCCTACCGACTAGTCGCGGTCACACGGCCGTACCGCAGAAGATGCCGTGGGCATCACTTGGTACTGGCCCGCTACATATATCCCCTTTTTCCTATTACTACCGTCCACTCTCCCTTTTCTTGGGCATAAGGGCACACGTGATGTTCTGAGTCGCTAGGTGTACTACTGTCTCCGTGGGCATTTAGGGTACACACTCTGTGGGGCGTCCAACCGGGTGACCGATAGGGGGATTTTTCTCTTATATCTTTTAGATATGGAGGGTTAGACTTGTATGACTACACGCCATTGACCATTGGTTTGGGGCTCTTCTAGCTGTCAAGACAAGTGTCAAGGTGTTCTCCTCTCTCTCCCCTCCCATCCTTAAGGATGACCGATTCTGGATTATTCCAGACGTATCACCCATTCCTTTATATCCTTACCCCATTCAGTCTCTTGAGGGTCTGGAGTGCAGAAACGCCTCAAAAAATCCAAATCATGAATCCTGCATGCGTGGAGATCACCATTGTAAAAATCGGTGTGAACAACCGATGGCGACTTTTAGGGATTTTTTAGACGCTGTGAATGCAGCGCAGCGTAAAGACGGAAAAACGGAATGGATGGAAGTGAGAGGATCACTGCAGCAGACCAGGGGCCGCGGACTCTACTCCGTCTTGTTTTTGCACCACCTTGCCCTTTATGTCAAGAGGGAGGGCATAGCAGCCAAAAAAGCCGCTATGCCCTTCTTGCCCTTTTTGCATCGCCTTCTTGATTGCCTTATTGGCGCTCGCTGTCTCCCGCAAACCTTCTTCGGCTTCGGGAACTAGCCCAACAAGAGCTGCTATGAGACCGGTGTAGAGAGGATGGTCGCCACCTTTTTTCCTTTATTAACTTTAGAACTTTACTCCTTAGAGGCATGGGCTACTTCCTTGATGTTTGAGGCAAATGCCTCTCTTCACATAGTCGCTTCGACGGCTAGACTGTCTTCGCCAGCATGACTTTCGTAGTTTCCCGGTGTTTTCACGAGGTCACGAAGTGAACTGAACTCACATCTGCTCACTCGATTCCGGCCAGCATCTCCTGTTGTAAGTCCTCGCACAGGAAGCAGATCCTGATTTCATCCCCCGTACTGTACTCACAAGCGCTCGAAACCGTTAGCGTCATGGCATACTGACGTTTTTTGAAGCAGCTATACCCCGTAAGGAACTGGGACACCTGGTAGAGGGTTCAACACACTCAGCTTGTGGCCGATCATATACAATCGGAAAGAACTTTTCGTCTTCGTCCAGCTTCTGTTGCCACTCCTGCATCCCGACTCCCCAGTGTTCGCGTTTCCATTTCGTTTTTTCTTTCCTTTTGATCTCTTGGTCAGTGTAATTCTATTTTGTGTATCACTCACGACGATCTGTTAATTATACAGACTTGCTTGTTTCTAATAACCCGAATGGCCGAGTAGGTTATACAACCTTTTGAAGTTCACCAACCTTAAATCAAAAAAGAAACGCACATATCTTGTTCTTTAAACATGCACACCTTTGAATGATCAAGGATATTGAACCAATTTAAGGTATATATTTTGACCCAGCATTAATAGGTTTCGGGTTCGAACGTGGTCGAGGTACGAATATGTATAATGAGCATGGATGTTTATGCCCGAGTCGTGGATGTTTATATATTTATGTATGTGCAACGTTATCCACTGCCGAAGACACAGAATATCCTAGTTTGAGGCTAGATCAGAGTATATGAAAGTGTCTAGATATATTAATATTATATAGGTGAACTCATTATCTCGCTCTTTCACATACAAAGAAAGGCAGGAAAAGCCCCGGCGAGATAAGAAATAATCGGCCGATATATCAAAGTTGTTGGAAGAGGAATCTGAGGGAGATAAATCATTTACAGACAAGACAGCAAGGACTTAGATAGTCCTTGCTGTCGTCATCCCTGGACGTGTCGGTGATCTACCGCGCAACGTACAGATATTTAGTTTTTTTATATTATTATATGTAAAATCACCGTCTCGCTGTTTGTAACATTATATCGAGTTTCTCCTACAGTACGCTGTGTTAGTGGACCCTTGACAAAGTCCTTGCGGGACGCCTGCCCTGTGGCGGCGCGCGCCCCCTGGCGGCCGGGGGCGGCGCGCACCGAGCGCGGTATCACTTCGCACGTTTGTCTTGTTTGTCGCAAAGGATTAATTGACTAAGATAATGAATTTAATTATAATATTAGGCGCCTGCGGCTGCCGTGCGGCCTCGCAGTTGAGCGCGCTCGGCCGGCCCGACGGGTGCCGTTCACTCGCGTAACAGCCAAAGGTAGAATATAATTTAAACCAAACCAAATAAAGTGGAATCGTCGACCAAATGCTGTGAGACTTCCTTAGTCGTGAGTCATGGATTCGGAAGAAGGTTTGCCATTCGCGAAGACGAAGCGCCGTGAGGCGGCGTGGCTGCGGCTCGTGAGGCGGCGGCTGCCCGTGACGCAGTGGGCGCCGCGCTACGAGCGCTCCGCCGCCCTGGCGGACCTGGTGGCGGGCGTCACGCTGGGCCTGACGCTGGTGCCGCAGAGCATCGCGTACGCCGCGCTCGCCGACCTGCCCGTGCATTACGGGCTGTACTCCTCCTTCGTCGGTAGGTCGTGCGGCGGACTCGTCCAACTTGCAGACACATTGCTAACACGCTCCATTTTATAATTTAAAAATAAAACATATTAAAGTAGTAGATAATTCCGTAAATAGATAAACAAGTCGCCGTAGGGACGTGTTCGTCTACTGGGCCGTCGTCTACTTTGTTTTTTAAACTATGCAATGGATTTTTTACAGTATACACTACCATTTTAATATTTTTTCCTTATTAAAAATATTGTGAATGTAGTCAATATGTAAACAGTGAATATGAATATATGAATAGTGAAGAGTCAATATTACGTAATCAAGACATTGAAAAAAAAATCTTTTCGGCAGTTAAACAGCTCACGCCCGCGCCGGTGAACGCCGAGGGTGCATCAAAATAATTTACAAAACAGTCGCGGGTGGAAATATTCCGCGCGATGCGCGCGCGCCGCCCGCAGCGACCCATGGAGACTAAGCTTTTATTTTAATAAAAAATAATAATTTATATTGACCAATATAATATGGACCCTTATGGAGTCAAGAGTCAAGGAGTGTTAACTACGATGGGTATTTAATATAGATAGCTTTTGCCTGCGGCTCCGCCCACGTGGATGTCGGTTTTCCGTTACATGAAAAACCGCAAAACAATCATTATAACCTCTGATTTAAATGAATATTTTGAAGACGTCACCGGTTTTAAATTAAACATAACAACATTAAACAAGATGTGCGCGTGATGGGTCGACGAGTGCTAGCAAAGAGTATAGTAAATTATATACAAAGAGGTGCTAGTGCACAGTTAATTGAACGCGAGTTAACTATTAACTTGGTTTAAAATTTAGATAAAAATATGTAATTGATAGCGTCGTGTGACGAGTGTCTAAATCGACCGCACGTTCACAGAGTATTAGGCGTTAGCTAGAGCCGAGTGATGGCCCGCCTGCGCGGTGCGCCCTGGGGGCCCGGGGCTTATATTTCTTACTGAGGCACTGGGAGGAATTCGGATTTAACAGTTAGTTTATCTATACTATTACTATTTTAAAATTATTAAACGCCAAATTTTCTAAATAAAAAGATATTTAAAAGAAAACCTACTTAGATCGACTAATTAAGGGCTTCTGAAACCAAATCCATCGATGCTTGTTTGTTTGTTCAAGCTTCACGCAAAAACTGGCTAGTAGATTTTGGTCAAACTATTATACTCTTAAAGGTACTATTCCGATGTAAATATTGCGGCATATTTCATAAAAATTGATTCAGTAGAATTGAAGATACGGCTTGATCCGTGTTTTAGTAGCCGCCGTTAGGATACGAGAGCTCAAGTAAAAATGGTTCTAAGAGTTTTTCATTTAGCGGAAAATCAACATTCACGCGTGCGAAACCGCGGCAAGAGCTAGTAAAGTCTAAAGTGTTCTTTTCCTTTTTTTGATTACATATTCCTCTAGATATTAAGAAAATGAAATTTACAGAAGAATGTGTTATAATAAAAAAAAAGCATTTGTCGTAGTCACCGCGAGCGCGCGCGGCCCGTCTTGTGCAACTCGCGACATTTGTAGCACCAGCCGGCCGTGTGCCGGTGCGCGTTCTGCCCTGCGCGCGCCGGCCGACCGCCACTGACACCTGGGCGGCCGCTCGCGGAGCCCTGCGTCCCGAAGTCCTTCCGCGTGTCCTGCATGCCCATCGCGGGACGCGCGGTTGCATACCTGGTCATTTTTCAGATCTTTTTAGGCTGCTGCTCCCGAGCTACCTCCCACGTGGTATAGTGCAGAGTTCTCTTGTCTGTTCGCTAAGTACGGTCCACCCGCCAGTGTAAGTCGTTTGTCTAGTCCAGCTGAGCCCCGAGCCTTATCAGTAGCGCGGTTGGGCAATTAACTGTCTGATATTAACGACTTCCTAATGGCGCGACCGATGAACGCAGGCGATTGCTGCGACTCGCGGTGATCGGTCACGTCTGTCCTGTCGCCACTACGCGGGTGCTCCGTGCGCTCGGGAGCCGCGGCCCGTAGCTGTTAATGCAGAGGGCTCTACACACGTCGGTTCTTTAAACCTATTTTATTTAAAAGCTTTTCTGTTGGTAATGCGCTAATTTCAAGTTGATGTTGGCTTATTGAGTGCAGTCTCTTAACTCAACGTCCCCCACTGGGCGAGCACCTCGACGCACTCCGACCCTATGGGATGCCCCAGTTGCGCTTAGCCTCAGTCCTCTTACATTGGTTATTTAAGCAATGCCAGCATTAGGCTAGATATTGCTCTAACAGTGAAGAGCCGACAGTCCTCTGGTCTGGGATATGAGAGCCCTAGAAGATCCATTCACCCCCCGACCAAAGCATTACAACGGCACGGTAAGTGTTCCACACTGTCTTCTGCTGTGTCACATACGACATGCCGCGGCGTTAGATAAGTTCACCTGTATAGATGTTTGTTAACACTATAATGCCTGTGAACGCCCCACAATGCCACGCAACTGTCGTCCGTTGAGCGAGAGTAGTTTTTCACTCGTACTCCATTAAATATTGTAATATTATTGTATACAGCATTATTGTGTGCCCAGTTTAAACCAGAAAATTACAGATCCACTAATAGAATCTTTTGTTAGGTTCTTATACCATATTACATTTAGTTTCAATTTTTTTTTAATTTATTAAAGGAGAGAAAGAAAATGACATAATTTTACTTATCAGCGTCACCATGAGCCTGTTGCAGTCCACGGTGGCACAGGTTCCTCCACAGAGGGACGTAATTTCATTCGTGGCCGTACTTCATTCTCAAAATTTAATTTTGTATTTCCTTTTGTCAGCAATAGTAAAATTTAATGCGTTATATTTTAACATAAGTAAATATAAAATTTATTTGCATTTATCGTCTTTTCACTACAATACCAGCTCGGCGCACGCGCGGGCACCGCTCGGTCGCGTTCAGTGTGAACCGTATACAAAAAATAAATTAAAAACTTAAAAAACCCCGACACAAAGAACTTCTAAGAATTAAACAAATAATGCGTTTGTTGACTCTTCAACTTTATTATAAGTACCCAGTATTTTGATCCAGGAGTCGTCGCGACGGGGGACCGCTGAAGATATTTTTATTATTGTCGCTCGGTATAATTCATAAACCTCTTCTGTTCGGCGCTCCCTCTCCTAGGGTTAAACATTCCGCATTCGCAGGTCAAAATTAGTAAAGGNTAACTTTATTATAAGTACCCAGTATTTTGATCCAGGAGTCGTCGCGACGGGGGACCGCTGAAGATATTTTTATTATTGTCGCTCGGTATAATTCATAACCTCTTCTGTTCGGCGCTCCCTCTCCTAGGGTTAAACATTCCGCATTCGCAGGTCAAAATTAGTAAAGGTTTCATTTTATTAGTGGTCCCACGAGGCGACGACTCTTGGATCAAAATACTGTGTACTTATAATAAAGTTAGAGGGCCAATAAACACTTATTATTTGTTTACTTTTTAAAAGGTTTTTGTGTCGGGGTTTTTAAAATTTTTAATTTATTTAATATTTCAGACCTTTTAAATTGTTTATTAGTCGACATGCTACGAACAACGCTCTGTCTTCACGTTCACATAAATATGATATGACACTTTTCGGGACGAAAGACAGAATCGCATTAGATTTTTTTTTTTCGAAATCCGCTCATTCTCCGTACCCTTGATCATCATCTAACGCATACGAGGGACGCTCAATAAAAAGTGAGAATGAGCACGTCGCCGCTAACTTTTATTGTTATTTTATTTTTCGATATGGTCGCCTTTTAGCGTAATACACTTGGAATATCTTTTTTCTAAGCCTAAAATTCATTTATTAAAAAACTCTTTATCCTGCGCACCTAAAAATGCATGTACTGCAGCGACTACTGCTTCATCATCTTCGAATTTTTGTCCTCTCGGATACTCCTTCAACCTTGGAAATAGAAATCACTAGGGTCAAGGTTGTGTGAATATAGATGATGATCAAGTATTTCGAAGCCAGCATCTCTGATTGCAGCCATCGCAGCGGCGGACCGGTGAGCCGGGCGCTATCC
>WUAW01009665.1:28317-42191 GCA_017165845.1 Thaumetopoea pityocampa
TCTCGTCCGGTGACGCTGTAATGGCCTCAGGGCCAACAGCGGCTCTCACTTCGAAACAAACAAACGCATATTAAAATACTTATTCGAGGCTTAATATTGAGAGCGGCATATCCATTTCCCGCGGTTTTTATCAATTTCACTACTCTTTTATACCTTTTTATCACGTGTTTCGGTGTCTCGTGCAGGCAGTGGCGCCCTCTAACATTTAGTTTATTCTAGAGGGTGCCGTTTTCCCTCATTGGTTTTAATCACCAGGCAGGTTTATAAAGTAAGCCTCGAATAAGGTAAGTATTTTAATATGCGTTTTCTTTCAGGGAAAACGCCACTATTAAAACACTTGACCGTTATTCGAGGCTTAATATTGAGATACGTTTGTTATCGCCTGGTGAGACAGCAGAAAGTACATGTTTGTAAAAGAAACGCCAATGTGACCATATATTGTAAATATATACACTAAAGTGTAATTTATGTGAACATAAAGCATTAATACCAACAGTAAGTACAAATTACTGAATATTAATATTGAACCGAAAATTTTACCAAGTTGGCTATAATTTTTAGCTGTTTTATTGCACTGATCAAACAAGTATACAGAATTAAAGACTGTACAGAATTAAAATCAGGAATAAATACTGCAGTATGTTCTTATAGAAAGTATTAACGCAGAAGGAGAAGATCTTAAAGGCCTTCTACCGATTGCTGATATTAAACAAAAATAATCAATTTATACAGAGTGCTCACAATTGTGGTTGATTTAGAGCAAACAGTAGACTTAACACTATGCAAAATTAAAATCAAGCAAACAACCAAACATGTTTGCTTTACAGGATAAAAGTTAAGTAATTAAGTGGAAAATATATGTTGTCTGTCCATTTATTAATTTTAGGTAATTATGTAATATTAATCAGTTGGCGTAAATAATTGCATTCGACAGGGGTTATAATTATCGATAGAAACTGTATAACTTCTGAAAGTTATTAACAGAGCGCCGAATGCCCACCTTCCAGCACTTCGGTCTAATGGACATATTATCCAATGTTGAGAGGCCAATACCCACCGTGTAACCGTGGCCACTAACCAGGGGTAAACTGCCGCTCGTGAGGCAGCTTCAGGAGGTCCTCTTACAGTATAAACCTGCTTATTATAATTTGTCACTAACTTCCAGCTAGATTGTCTGTGCTCACTATTATCTGCCTTAGAACATAATTCCGGTCACAAAACATTATTTTCTGTTCGGTACCATGATCAGGGCCATTTTCAAGCAACGCTAAGTCGTGACCACGACCGTAACTAAGCATAAAAGTAAGAGAATAGCTGTATGCCGGGATATTCGGTATATATTGTTTTGATAAAATGCCAATATCCCAAACAGATGTTTTCGGAGGCACCAGAGCGCAGTCGACATGAAGTAGCACCGCACTCGAATCACTTATCTCCTTCATCCACCCCCACATTTTCATACTTTGACTGTCAGATTTTCCATGTTTAAGGGTGGTAGGATCTATGAAGTTTATGTACAACTTCTTCAGAATAAGGTAAACCTCCAGGGCTCTTGTTTTCAGGTTTGCACACCAAAATACTTTGCCACCAGGATTTTCGGAGGTCACCCTTCAATTGATTGAGTTCTGTCGCAGAACTTTATGCATTAAGAAGTGCGGAGGTAATAGAATTGCATAACTCACATGTCTCCTTATTCAACCGGGCAATTTTTGAATTCTGAACTCTTATTTTTCTTATGGTGTTAGTAACGCGAGTGTCTGTGCTAACCGTGGCTCTGAGACACTGAGTAAATGAACTGGAATTGCTTAATTAGCTGCTAGAGCTGCTACTATGAAGCCACTTAACTGACCAAGTTCAGACTTAACAGACAATCCTCCGCGGACGGAAACATATCAGATATTCGATGCCTTCTGAAAAACAAAATATTATATAAGAATGAAACCCATTATTCGTACTACATCTCTAAAATGAAATGTTGATTCGTAATAAATAATGAACAAAAAATTTATCGAACGGAAAAACCGTTAGGTTAATATGACAGGTATGATTAAATACCTAAAATTCTAAATACACGTTCTATCGAGCGTTTAAATAAAATGTGGTAAATTAAATACGTGTAAAATTTGGATATGAGATTTGTTATAATAAGGAACAAATCTTTTCAAAGAACGGAAGAATATTTAGGTTAAAATGAGGGTGTGTGATATAATTTATATCTCACCTATATTTGTGACTATAAATCTGTGCAATGCTCACACTGTTTCACACTAAAATTCACATTTAACAATACTTATGTAGTATTCTAAACTGAATTCAAAATGGCAATAACGCGTGATTATCATTTCCACAATATAATTCTCAAATTACTTACAAATGCTTGGTTTGTCTGTTAAAACACTTATTAACACTTAGTACGCGTATAGACACAAATTTAAAAATTGGTTGTACCTTGGAAGATAGATGTTCTTTACACGGGAATGAAAACGCCAATGAGGGAAAACGGCACCCTCTAGAATAAACTAAATGTTAGAGGGCGCCACTGCCTGCACGAGACACCGGAAACACGTGATAAAAAGGTATAAAAGAGTAGTGAAATTGATAAAAACCACGGGAAATGGATATGCCGCTCTCAATATTAAGCCTCGAATAACGGTCAAGTGTTTAATAAACGTATTAAAATCACAGATGATTGAGATTGAAAAGTACTCGGCCTAACACAGATTCATTCAATAGACGGATCCAACTCGGCTGGGCAGCGTTCGGTAAATTACAAAACGTCTTCTCGTCCAAAATCCTTCAGTGCCTGAAAACTAAGGTGTACAACCAATGTGTGTTACCAGTGATGACTTACGGCTCTGAGACCTGGTGCTTCACAAAAGGACTTTTTTAGAGGCTCAATGTCGCGCAGCGAACTATGGAGAGGGCTATGCTCGGTATTTCGAGCATAGCCCTCTCCATATCGAGCAGCGTGCCGTCATTAAATAATGGAGGTATTTATATTATTAAAGGGCTATCATCAAAATCCATCCATGATGATATCGTCAGTACATTAGGGGATTCCGTTCTGTCGTATTCATCCGTCAAAAAAGGGATAGCAGAATTCAAGAGTGTAGAGAGAGTGTGAAAGATGAACCCCGCTCTGGAAGGCCTTCGACGTCCACTACTGACGAAAATATTAAAAAAGTACTTGATTTAATTATGGGAGTCGCAGATTTAAAATTAGAGAGCCGAGATGATAGGCATCTCTTATGAACGAACTCAAAACATCATAGTCAACGAGTTGAGTTTCCACATGGTGTCTGCGAGGTGGGTTCCGCGACTGCTTTCAGATGAACAAAAAAGGACACGATTGACTATTTCACGCGACTGTTTGGAGTTATTTGAAGCCGATGCAGATGATTTTTTTAATCGTTTTCTTACCATGGACGAAACATGGGTTCATTATTGTACACCGGAAACAAAACAACAATAAAAACAGTGGAGAAGACCTGGTTCACCACCCCCTAAAAAAGCTAAGTCGATTTTGTCGGCAAGGTGATGGCTTCAGTATTCTGGGACTCGAAGGGTGTGATTGGGAATCGGGAACTACTGTTCTTGTAACTTCCGAAGCATGAAAGCGAGTTCTATACTGCTAGTTTCATTACCATATCTAATATCCAGCTATGGTAACTGTGGCTTAATTTAGAGATTGTCAATACGGATTACGGAATTGTCTAATTATTTGAATGTAAAAATCCAAATAACCATTAATTCAGTAAAAGTAATTTTATTTAAACATGGAAGGTTACTAGAAATAAAAAAGAGCATTTAATTTGCATAATATGTAATATCGATTCATATTTCTAAAAAACATGATATGCTGTTTCTATACTGTTAAACACGTGAAAAAATATAACCTCTGTATCCAACGTTAGTTATGTGTACATTTTTATATGTATTTATATTTGTAATAATTTACATAAATGTATTTAAGCTGTCTCACAGATCTGTAAAGCTATACTATTACATATTAGACAAACAGTTCATATACTAAATTATCTGCGGACCTGGCCTATACTGTACACATCCATGTCATTAAAAATAATTAGTATGGATATTTTAATAATTATTATGGATGTAACGTATTTAGAGTGAGAAAAAAGTATGTAGGAAACGTTGTATTAACTCGGTTATGGTACACAGACACCACTCCGGTAGATGCAAGAAATTTAAGTATGTTTACCCAGTTGGTATGTTAACTACATTATATATAGTTAATTTTCCAACGAAGAGCATATGAGCACAGCGAATAGGCTGAAGGAGATTAAGTACATCTTTTGCAGGCCAATAGCTGATTTAACTGTCATGAGTGTCATGAGTTTAAAAACAGGTCCAAATTTAATGTGACAGTAAAATACTTTGATAATAAAACAGGATGCCATCCATAAAACAATCCAAATAACACTTTGTACAATGATGCAGTTTGAGAAACGCCAGGTTCGCTATATAGTTGAGGGTAGTTTTAATCATAAGTGACATTTTATTTTAAGATATGCAGTGTCATTAGTCCAGTAGCACTGTATATTAATTGTTATTTGTTGTACAACAAAGTGCTGTTACTTGTCGTATAACAAAGTTCATATAATTTCACTAAAGTACTTATTGTGAAATTATATGAACTTCACTGAGATACTACCCTCAAATTTTCTAAAACAAGTGACAGTTAAGAATTTCGCTTAAATAACAGTACGATCACACTATGCATTTGATTATTAAAATGGTTTCTGTAACAATATATTCTTTGTAATTGATTAATAACTTCACTTAATAATAATAAACACTCTTAGAACTACCCTATTCTAAAAATACGGGACTAGAAGATCAAAATATAGTAATAAAGATGGTTTAACTATAAATTGCGATAGTTTCTACTGAAGCCTTCTTTTTAATGTGTCTATTACGACACTGTAAAAATATTTAATTGTTTCAAATTCACAAAGTACTTACTTGTTGTTGATTAAAATCAATATAAGTACGGAGATAATATCGAAGCTCGTATTTTGTTAATATTTAACAGTTTCATTATTTATAATGACAATAAACGCTCTAATATAAATTAAAGCTTATGCATCTTGAGCTACTCAGATAGATTGTCTATAATTCCTTGCCGAGTGGGAGCGAACAGATTCAGACAAGCGATTTGAGCGGCCCAAAGCTCGTTACCTGTGGTGTTTTCACGAGTTACATAACAATTAAGTATTAGAATTTTAATGAATTAAAGGTTTACCCTGACTCCAAATACATTTCAAGAGCACTAACAGAAATGCCGTGAATTTTCAAATAATTCTTTTTTTAATAATCAAAGACATTAAAAGCACAATAATATGTACATTTTCAATTAATTATCTTAAGATATATCTTCCAATAAACCCTGCCATTTTTTACATTAACATTATGGAAGAATACATTGCTCAAATGGAAGTGTGGCCCGATTATTTCTGCCATTTTTGGTAAGTTTTCACTCTCGACCCATTTTTATCCACCGCCATTGTTAAGTGTAATTAAATATTTGGTAAAATATATGGATTTAAAGAAGAAACACCTATTGTGAAGTATGAGGAAATTCTTCAAGAATATCTATTTATACCTGTATACAGGTATAAATAGATATTCTTGAAAAATTTCCTCATACTTCATAGTATATATACTAGATTGCTTTACAATGAGGTAGTCGGATATGAATAAAAAAAATATACACTTTTATAATCTCCAAGTTGCAATTCCCAAGGCAGGGACTTTCAAATTATTATTTTTTGTTTTAAAAATATATAGGGTTTATTTGTTTTATAGTGATATCTAAAAGTAATAAAAATATATTAATCAAATTTAATCGTATTTTAAATATTTAAGAAAAAGCGCGGTGGCCTTTCTCCGTATTTATTTTCTCCTATATCCTCTCAAGATTATAGTACCTACTAGTATAATTAATATTTTTAAACGTTTATGCCATAGACACCAGTTCTTGTTAATTTTGTTTTATTTTATGACGACCCTGCGAAATACATTAATATTTGCGTAATTTCAATTCTTGCTCTCTCTTACACCTGCCATTATATTAAAACTACGAAATTTTTATTAAAAAAAGTGGGACAGGCATAGAGTATTTCCATTTAGGCTTTTCGTTTCAAAAAAAAAACAAAATTGGTTGAGATTCAAAAGTAGTCATGAGAGAATACGGAGCCATGTTCTTTTTCGCGCTTCCCTTCGCGCCATTTTGGCCTAACAACGCCCGGTTATTACGATTTAAGACCACAGAAATTGACTTCACTATAATTTTTATTATTTTTGGTTTATTTTCAGATTCCGTAAATTAAAATCTGTTTGAGTTTTGGCTTTTCACTGGGCAAATTATTATTTTCTTATTATACCTTTATTGTAAATAATAAATAGTAAATAAATAAATAAATTGTCATTCTCTGTAAAATAAAATGAAAAGTAGAACGATGATGTATGAAATAAAATATATCAGTGTTTAAAAAATATATAACTTGTATATATATATATATATATATATATATGATGTGAAAATAACAATAGACATTACCCTGTCCATTATACTTAATGAATTTTAAAACATTTTTTACCATGTATGAAACACAGATCGATTGCATATTGTCCAAAATTTACATTCTGTCGTATAGCCAGCCCGGCACTGAACACGTTTGTTGCGTTAACAACAGCAAACCTTTAAATAGTTTTGATAAATACATTAAGAAGTAACATTTTTGGCACTTCATAATATAACAGTTTTAAAATATATAACATATCGGTGGTTCTATAGGCGTATGAAATAGTGATAAATATTTCATAAATCTAGGTAGTTCAAATATAATTTATACATTGTGGACATAGATAGGAGAGAGAGGGAGAGGGGGAGGAAGAGAGATAGAGAAGGAGAGAGAGCGGAAGAGAGAGAGAGGGAGTACTATTTATTGCACATTAATATTTTTATTGCACTGCAATATAAATAAATTTTAGATACATAATAGAAATGGAAAGTGTACATTTGGCGATCTTTTTTAATTTAGATAAATTTCCAGACCATCCTTAGATACATGAAAGTTATTTTTACTGTATGTACAGGTGTACATACTCGTACTATACTCAGTACTTACCTATAGGTATATAATGTGTAAATGTATACTGATGTTTTTTTTATCGTAAAGGATAAAATATAGATTATGTTAAATCACAAAAGTTTCGAGTCCACCCTCATTTTTTACTGGGACGCGTTTTTACTAGTTCGCGTAAGTTTTTGTACAAATAAGAGCGTTATTGGAATCACTGTCATAAGTTTTTGTATTTTTACACATTGATTTAAAGTAGCTCAGCTGTTGACCCCGCTCTAGGAGCGTGACATAATGCGATGTTTAATTTAGCCGTGCAACTGTATCTTTCCTGCTCTTACTTGCACAAAGTATAGGGAATAAACAAGGATGGTATATAGTCACGTGACATCAAAGCAACGATATCCGCCAATTTGCGCAACATGGCCCCACAGTTGAGCCACAGCTGAAGGGATAAATAGCTGCTTAGTTAGAAGGTGCGACTTATAAAGCTCATACATTTAGGAAGCGAGCTATATATTCCTGTAATACGCCAGCGTGATAGATATCGGCCTATTCTCCCTCCTGAAGTAAGGAAGTCCGTGTCTACGTAGGGGCGACAAATTGTTGAACAAATTCGGTTCTTGAAGTAGGGGTTAGGTTGATTCTAAGTGGTGTACCCTGGGCATTACCAGTAAGGTAGCATAGACGAATAACCTGATGCAATGGATGTGAATCTCCCTATAAAAATCAGTGGAAAAAATGTAACTCAAACTAACAAAAGTGTTGCCATTTTGTAGAGATTGACTATCAAAAAGTTGCCAATAAATTAAATCTAAAAACACAATTGTAGTCTTTTTGTAAGGAGAACATTGTTAAGTTGTTAGTTTATTTGTATTTGTACGATTAAATATTGCATTCGACGATCATTACACAGTTCTTAACAATTATATAATATCAAATTTCACAAACTTCAAATTAATTACGAAACTAAAATATTATGCATATTAAATTAGACTCGGGTCTATTATTATTTTGTAATAATAGGCCAATTAGAACACCTTAAATTTACGATTTCAATACAAACATTTGATGGTATATGATAGACATGTATGTATGTATTTGATAGACAACTTTCTACATATATTATAGATAAGAAATAGTTTAGTGATATCAAGCTTTTTTATTTTTGAGATATTAATGGAATGCCACCCCAATTCCTTTTAAATTTTATAGTATAACTGCCATCACTATTATATAGAGTGACATAGAAAACACTTTTTAATTTACATATATATAGTGAAAAATTGAGTAAAATAGTTGTAACATACGGACAGGCGGACAGGACATTAAAAAGGTTCTGTAAAACGGAATAAATTATAGTATAAACCAATGTCGTTAGTCTATATTCGATTTGTATTTAGTTGTAAACGTCTGATAGACTTTGATGTAGGTTACACGAGCGCTTATAGAATTCTTGAGGTTCACATACACCCTATGTGTATATGGCATGTGTATATCGTCGGTAGGTGCACAACTAAATAACTGCCATTTGGTTAAACGGTATTTATATAGTTCTCCACGTATGCCAACGATATGTACCTTTAGGAAACCGGTACAGGACTTTAATATGAAAAGAAATATATCAGAACCAAATAAATCATACTATCTATAAATGTTTTCGAAATAGGTGGTAAGTTTTATCCTCTCTTTATTAAATTTAATTCAAATCACTCAACTCACCTCATCAAGCAGTTGCAATTAATCTCTGAAAAAAAAAATGTTATCTTTAGGGTCAGCGCACATTAACGGATTGGCAGCTAGGGGCAGTCATTAGGAACAGTACAAGGATGGTGTTCCTAAGAAGCTTCCACCCACATACTGTTGACCGAACATTAGAAATTTAATAACTCCGTCAAACACGTTTTCAAATAGTCATGTGTGATATCAAGAGATCACGATGGTGGCAAACAAGCTGACGCCTTCATCAGGAAAATCTAATGCGCGTTGCCGACCCTTTAAAAATCTATTTACTCCCTTCTTGAAAAACCCCTGCTGATTTTTTCTACGGGAAAACCTCAGCAGGGAGCTCATTTCACAATTGGAGTATTTGCGGGAGGAAATCCCTCTGAAACCGCATTGTACGCGACCATTGAGGATTTAATGTTTGAGAATGAACCCCGTGCCAATGGCGAGCGGTGCGATGTAGAAACTCGCCATGGGCATCATGTCAAAGAACTCTTCGGAACACAACCCATTGTACAAGCTATAAAATCGAAATCTCTCCTTAAACTTAAAGATTCGATACCGCTTGTAAGTTTGGGATTGCCGACGATTCTCACAGCTTGTCTTTGAGCTGAGTCAAAAGGTCTAAGCTAACATCCAGGTGCACCTGCCCAGAGATGACAGCAGTACTCCATGTGGGGCCGGACTTGTGTTTTATATAACAGCAGTCTATGCCCCGGCGTGAAGTACCGCTTCGCTCTATTCAGCACACCGAGCTTCTTGGATGCCATCCTAAACTTGTCGTCTAACATCTGAACTGGACGTTACTAGAGATGTCGATACCAAGGATCCCAATGCTCTTCGAGATGGTAAGGGATGTCTTCTGAAAGTGTGGCCACAGTAAACGGGGTGATTTAATGCCACTGTAGACTTTGACAGTCACCGTATGACTTTGAGAGGCGTTGTGAGGCTTGGGGGGGAGGGGAGTTGGCCACTAACCATACGAATAAATAAACAGCTGTCATCGCCAATGTGCGCAGACTCTTAAATACTGATTAAAATTATTAATTGATTAAACACTTAAAAAATATGAGACAATCCTTAATACTCAACTGGTAATAACACTATAAAGTTCAATCACTGTAGTCTTGCACATCGCGAACAATAGTCGTTATTCTGCGAGCTGCCGTAGTACATGCACAGGGGGGCGCGGCACGGCTTCGGGGAGGGGGGACGATCGTCATAGAACGTCGACTTGCTTAAGTAGAGCGTCCTGTCTGCGGGAGGACGTCCGGATTTGCCCATTTGCGATCTGGCCGACTCGTGCGCAGCTTTGTCCGCCTCCGCGTAGAATTGTGAGCGGCCAGTGCCGTAGCGGGGCTGCGAGGGTACAGATGGGATGGTCTCTTTGCGGTTCTTTTCGGCGGTGTACCTGCGGATTATATACATCACGAGGTCAGAGATTTTCGAAGTTAATATAACATTGTTGTAAATTTATTATCTTCAAATGTGTTTTTGACAGTCGGCGTGGACCCCTGGGGGTCGATATAGACCACTTTGGGTATCAATGGTCTACATTGTAGACACCGATGTACTTAACGGAGAAGGAAGATTTCGTGAGTGGCCTGGTGCGGGTTATTCGGGTATTAATATACCCAAAAATAATTTCCGTTCATACGGAACATGATTCATGTGCTTCGGAGTCTGCAGTCGTTAAACAATATCAGGGAGTTTCGAGTAGTTTGAAGAACCTTTTATTAACGAGTTGCTACATTCCGCCGTACTGCAGGTTAGAATACATCAAATATGTGGGGCTCGTAATTTTTAAACCATTCGGCATTCTTCTATTGTTCCTAAGTCTAACCATTTAGGGGAATCACGTTAGAAACTTAACTTTAACATCTTTAGATACCCGGATGATGACTAATCACATGAGTACATTGATTATAATTATAAGGATATAACATTTTGGATACTAACACACATTGATCTAGTCCCAAACTTGGATTCCTTGTGTCTTACGTGCTAGACAACGATATACTTAGGTACTTATATAGATAAATACTAATACATAAATAAAAAATACGTTCATGATTCGAATACACACATTTGTACTCATCACACAGTTTGTCTCTATCAGGATTCGATCCCGACACTCAATGGCAGAGAAAGCAGGGGCACCGCCACTGTACCAATCAGTCGTCAATTTTCTCAACTGATTTTTCATTTGTTTTCATTTGATTGTATTGCGGGAATTATTTTACCCAATCCACGCCTCGTTGAGGTAGTTCTTGACCATCTCCTCCTGCACGGGCGCCCTGGCTGCGAGCACTCGGCAACACAACAGCTCAGCGGTGTCGGCGCGCTGAGGGGCCATGTCTTCGGGATTCGTGTGCGCGCCAGCGCTTCGCCCCGTCAGCTTCGCCATCGACCCGAAGTTCTTTTTGATTTTGCTGCTCATAGATCTGCACCAAAAATTTATACCTTCTGTAGTAAAATCTTCTGTACTGTCGATATTTTGGAGGTACAGAACGATGTCGAGAAGAGATGATAGGATTTGATTGTGTCGTTCAAGTGTGTGCCATTGACCCCACCACATAAACGACAATAATAAATAACCAAGAGTAATTTATTTATATACGAAGTATCAAGTGTGTTGGTCTGGTGGTGCTAGACACGGCTTGCGATCGAAAGGTTGTAGGTTCGATCCCGGTACCACACCACTGAGTTATTTCTAATTCATGTATGGTCTACACTGTAGACACCGACGTGTTTAACGGAGAAGGAAAACATCGTGAGAAAACCTACACGAGTGTGTGATGTCTACCAACCCGTAATAAGCCAGCGTGGTAGACTATACGGCCTAATCCCCCTCCTGATCAGGGGAGGTCCGTGCCCTTGTAGTGGGGATGAATATGTACTGGGGATGATGATACCAAGTGTACTGACCTGCCAATACTGCCAAACTGTTTAGCAACAGAGTTTAATTGCTTCGAGCTTTTAGTGGACAACGCATCCAAAGACCTTCGTAGCTCCTCGGGCGGCGGGGAGTGCGTGACGCACTCCACTCGCTCCAGGTCCAAGTACCCGGCGAGCATGGCCGAGCGCTGGAACTCATCCGGGAGGAGGTTGTTGATAGTTTTCTGATCCGGTTCTATATCCCAACGGAAGTCCTCTCCGGGATCCACGTTGAATCTAAACCAAACAGCCATTAGGAGAACACCGGACAATAACATCATCACAATATGTTATAAATGCAAAATTAGACTGGTCTTTTAAGGATCAATAACAATTTTCTAATGAGCAACGAATCAACATGACGTTTCTCACGAAAGAGCCAGAGACTAAGGTTACTTTTTATTCCTCTGTGGACTTCATCTTTTCCCGTGGATGCAAAAACTAGCAATAATAATAATAACATATAATATATAGTATAATAACAATAATATAAATAACTAAAATAATAACAATACAGTAAAGTTATAAATGGTCAAAAGTGTTATCCTGCAATTAATGTAACATTCATTACGATCATGATCATGATCATGCATGATCATGCGCGATTATAAGGTAAAAAAACACGAAAAGATGGCAAGTATCCATGTGACAGGGAGGCATATTTTCAGGAGTAGAGTTTCACTAACTATAAACGATAATTAATGAAGACGATAAAATTTAACTTCTTCAGTGCGAATGACCAGAATCATTTCAATAAATTCACAGTTGATAATATGTGTGTACTGATGTATATTCACATATATTTTACTTTTATTGTATTAATCTATTTCTTAACCCATACTAGTTGTGACCGCGGCTTTACCTGTCTAAAAAAAGTTAAAATTAAAGTTTAAATATTATCCCATGGAGACGTATTACCGCGATCAAACTATCCAGGACATAGTCTATTACGATTCATCATCATAAACACCACTGTCCCATTCCAGGGCACGGGTCTCAGAATAAGAGTCCACCACCAATAAATAAATGTGATAACCTAACGACACTGTCAAATGTGTGTATTTATTGAACGTAGACGTCACGTTTGCTGATTAGCATTTCCAATCACGTGACTCACAGATAAAAAATATCTCAATTTTCCCAAGAGAAAATGAACATACATACATACAATCACGCCTTTTCCCTGGTCCTCAAGCGAGGAATCGAAACCCGGTCTCCCGTGTAACCAGCGGGGTTACTGACCATTATACTACCGATGAATTGGGTTAGGCAGAAACCACTTCTTTCAACTTGCTACGAGCTAATTGAATACATTAATAATATTTTTTTTTTATATTTGTATTATTATTAAATTATTAAATATAAATCATTATTTTTAATTTTTAAATAAACTGTCAACTTGCGGATTACCTGATAGGCATAGGGTTCCCGGTGTGGTCTTCCAGCGGCACCCTCGCCCCGTCAGTGGGCAGCGGCTCGCACGGGACTAATGCTGAGAAGTGTCCCGCGTCGTATGCTAACAGTATCGGATTCTTGCTGCACGCTTCTGGTTCCAGCTCCAAAGGTAAGTACACCCCTCCGAATGGTATAGGCGCTATTGGGTCGCCTCTGAAATCCTGTCATGGAAAATGTAGATCATTAACCGGAGGTGATTTTATTTTCGTATTCTTGTCGCTGAGACTAATCTGATGATATCGCTTATTTTATTGAAGTGACGTCACACTGCAGGTTTAGGTGGAAACCGTGTGTCCTAAGATACAAACAGCGATAATAATTAATAACTCGGTTTACGTGCGATACTTGACCATTGTTACAATATACTTATTAATCATATGACTCCAATCCGTACATATAAATATTATTAAACGACCATCGCCTATATTCATCTCTCGCTCACAGTGTCGTTATTATACTAAAATCTGCAGTTATATTTCACATAAACCAAAGGTTCCCAGACATTTTTTTCTCATAGACCACTTTCAAAATTTAGCTGGTTCCGGTGGACACCTGCAGCTTCATTTCTACCATATTCCCGAAACTCGACAAAAAATGTGAAGATTAGATCTAATTATGGAAATTTGCGTACGCCAACGTAGACCCCTGTCG